>JAEOAD010000372.1:8762500-9055000 GCA_036365145.1 Orientallactaga sibirica | reverse complement strand
CCCATCAACTTTCAATACTTTTAATGCTACTGATTCAGCATTCTGACAGGGTAATATACTACAATTAATAAAAGTTTTAAGTCTAGAGGAAGGCCACTTAATGCATCTAGATAATGGAACTAAAATGTACAATCATCACCTAAAACCTGCTCCTGGTATCACAAAGAAACTTCGTTAAAAATAGGAAAGTTAATTTTCAACAACACCGATTAACACTTAAATTGCAAAACACTAATTTCATAGTTTCTAACCCATTATAACTTCAGAAAAAAATAGTAAATTGAAACTTACAAGATTGTAATTACATTATTAACATATGGTAATCACACATTCCCAATAACTAGACAGCCACATCCAGAGAGGAAAAATTAGGACATGTGTTTGAATTAAGAATTACTTTAGTAGTAAGGTTAAACATCCTTTTGAAAGGTGAGCTTTAATAAGCTATAAAAGAATAAACAAAGTACAAAGATGACAAGATACCAATTGTATTAAGAGCTGAAATTAATCACTTAGGTAAAATAGCTAGCATACCAGTTTCTAAACCTAAAATTCTAATGTTTTCTATTCAAGAACATTTTCTACCTAAAAGAATAGGAAAAATGGCACTGTACATACATATATTAATGAACATGTAGATAAGTGGAATTAAATGATCAAATAAAAGTAACTTAGGGCTGGAGAGATGGCTTAGTGGTTAAGGTACTTGCCTGTGAAGCCTAAGGAACCAGGCTCAATTTCACAGGACCCACATAAGCCAGATGCACAAGGTGGCACATGCTATTGGAATTCGTTTGCAGTGGCTGATGGTCCCATTAAGTCCATTCTCCCTCTCTATTTGCCTCTTTCACTTTCTCTCTCTCTCTCTAAATAACTATTTTTTTTTAAAGTAACTTAAACTCAGCTGGGTGTGGTGGCGCACGCCTTTAATCCCAGCACTTGGGAGGTAGAAGTAGGAGGATCGCCATAAATTCGAGGCCACCCTGAGACTACATAGTGAATTCCAGGTCAGCCTGGACTAGAGTGAGACCCTACCTCGAACCCCGCCCCCCCCGGAAAAAGTAACTTAAACTCCAATCATATTATTTTTAAAATGAAATGAGCTCGTATATTGAGAGAGAGCAAAACAGAAAAATAAAATCTATAAACTACATGGAAACTTACCATAAAATAAAAAATGCTGCATATCAAAAACATATCAATATCCAAAATGTCTGGAATAGGTGAGCCAAAATTCTGTTTCTTTGAATATATAGCCATTTAACAAACATGCTGTACTATGAAGACATTATAAACCAATTTTTGTATCTTCTTTGTCTACAACTCAAGCGCCCCCCCACAACCTATCTACTATCCCTTTTCCTTAAGCCATCCCCTTTTCAACCTCCCCCAGGGCCCCTCTTTATAGCTTCCTGGCTTCTACTACTGATTCTTACTCTAATTCACAAATCAAAAAAAAAGTGTAAAAATGATTAAATTTTTATTAAAACTTCAGAAAAAGAACTGAAAAGTTTTATATAAGGAATTTAAAAAAATGAAAAACCTTGTAAATTACAATCTATGATACTGATAGAGTTTGAAGCTTATGGGCTGTAGCTCTAGTTATATGAAACAACCCAATGAGGGAAACCTTTGGCCTAGAATAAATTCAAAACTTTTTAGACAACTTTCATAACTTTATTACCTAAAGTGCAATATTCCTACAGACATTGACCTTGAGGGGATAGGGCTTCTTGGTATTTATTAAGTATTCACATTTGTGTACAGAGGCCTTATGACCTGAAAAATGAGGGATACTTGCTTCTCTGTCCAAAAAGTCTGGCTATGTAGCCTAGACTGGCCCATGATTCAAGGTTCTCCTGCCTCAGTCTTCTGAGTGCTAGAGTTAGGATTATAGGTATGCATTACTATCAGCTAGGATTTATTTTCAGTGATAGCAGATTTCCTAAGTAGAGGTGGGTATTTTTGAAATTTTCAGCAATTAAGCAAGGCAGAAAATTAGATGTAAAGAAAATAATAATCCACTGAAATTTTTCCTATCCAAAGATTGACAAATCTTTCCTATAAAGGATTAGATAGCAAATATTTGGGCTTTGCAAGTCATATTCTTCTTCTTTTTTTTTTGGCTCAAGCCTTTAAATATGGGGAAAAAAATCACCCTTATAGCTCGCTAGCTATTAATTTAAATAATAAACAAACAAATAATACATAATAGATCATGAGGTCGACTTTGCTTTAATAATGCAGTTTCCCAACCTTAGCAAGGTCACCAGATACCCCAGATGATCGATCCTTGGGTCATCTTACCGGATCAAAGAGCACTGTTTGATATGCACTTAGATCATACCCTTCTCCTTAGAATATAATCTTCATTTGGCTCACAGGGCATCATTTACATTCTCTTGGAACACATACTTCCATACAGCTCAATACTTTTCTTCTTGGCTAGTTCTTCAGTTTCCTGGACTATAACAGTAGAGTACTCCATGGCTCAATCTTTATGTTCTCTTCCATTAGGACCCTTCTTTCTTATTCTATCAGCTAATATTGTTGATTCCATTGTCCAGATATACCTAGATGCTAACCACTATCTACTACTGCAAAATTGAGTGTTTTGCTTATGAAGTCACTATGAATTAAAAATAGATTTTTAAGATTTATCTTCCTTGATAATTTCAAAGATTACCTCCACCTGAAGAAGTATTACTCAGGAAGAAAAATACGATCATCATATACACATATACTGTATACTACAGCCTTGTAGGACTATAATTCTTATAACGAAGTCCTTGAACTTTTATTTCTCCTCTTGAAATGTATAAAAGCAAAGCCAAACTATGATATGACAGCCAAGAAGACAGTCTTTCTGTTACCTGAGTGGAGTTAGACAGTTGGTTTTTCCACGGCTCCTCTGCGCTGCTGGTCAGGTTTGTGCGGTTATGAGGTAGAGTGAGTGCGTTTCGCTGCAGGTAAGGCACGTTTCCATTACTTCCATTTCCTGTTATGTGATTATTGCCTATCAAAATAGTGTCTGTACTTCCCAGCGTTCTTGGTGTGCTACAGGGAACATGGCCTGCAGAAAAGGGTCCATTGGCCAAAGGCTGCCCAGGGCAGGCAGGGCGGACTCCAGGCTGAGAGACGCTAGGCATTCTGGTCAGAGCAAGCTGTGGCTGCTGGCTAGAAACTGAGTTTGTAGGCAGTGATGAGTCAGCTGCTGGCCCATTAGTAATTCCAGTAGGTCGTACCTGTGTAACTCCTGTTTGTCTCATCTGCCAGAAACAAATGAAAAGGAACTAAATGCTGTTTGCATGGTCCCTAGGGGTCAGAATCGAACGTAAAGCTGAACAAACAGGAATCTCTGATTTGACCTCAACATTTAATTTCCCTAAGTTAAAAAATACCAACTTTAAAGCATCCTAGACAAATCAGAAATATACTTCGTGTTAAAAAAAACATCCTATTAGGAATGACAAAAGAAAGCAAATGAAAATTATGGAAAACACTCTGAAATTTATAGTGCTTTTACTCAAATCACAAAATAAGGAACCTCACAATTTTATTATAAACTAGGCCTGGTGGTACAGGCCTGTAACCCCAGTTACTTGAAAAGCTAAGGCAGGAAGATCTCAAGTTCAAGGTCAGCCTGGGTTACAGAGTGAGTTCAAAGCAATGTAGGGAACTTAGTGAAACTGTCCTGAAATTCAATTTTAAAAAAGTAAAAAGAGAGCTGGGTATAATTGCTCAGTGACATACTCAGCATGCATAAGTTCCTAGATTCAAATCCCTAGTACCACAAACAAACAAATAAATAAAATTATTCTTTAAGATGTATAATATGCAGACAGATCCTCCAAACTAAACACCTACAAAATCTACAAAATCTCCCTTTGGCTTAGGATAGTTTATCAAGTACTAAAGAGGACATGTGGGTAATACTAAAAAATGAAGTATGCTCAAAATTAAATTCATAATAAATAAAGCAAACAAAAATACTATGTCTAGCATTCTAAGAAGTACACATCACTAAGTTCTAGCAAATAAAAGTAGAAAGTAGGCATGGGTATGAATGTGCTCTAAAATGGCGTTAGTCATTAAAAATGTACAATATGTTAACTTACTTTAGGGGGAAAATGCTATACTCACTTGGTGCTGTTGCATCAAGACAAACTGACTTTCCAGCTGTTCCAGCATAAGTTTCTGTGCTGGATTTAGATTATTCCGATTTGCACGGAGCTGTTCCAAGTGCTGGAGAAGAAAAAAGAACACAGTTAAAGACAACTAAGAAACAAGATACCAGTTCCTATCAACCTTTCTCTGAAGTAATTACATAAACTTAAACACAATCTGGTTAAGAGCACTGATTTCTTACCAACAATCATCAAACTCAATGTTAAAGTCCTTGAAAAAGTATGAGGAAGCAGAGTAACAGTAAGAACTAAGTCTTTTCTTAAAATTTTATTTATTTATTTCCAAACAGAGAGAGAGATAGAAGAGAGGCAGACAGAGAGAGAATGGGCATGCCAGGGCCTCTAGCCACTACAAATGAACTCCAGATGATATGCCCCTCATGCATCTGGTTTACGTGGGTCCTGGAAAATCGAACCGGGATCCTTTGGCTTTGCAGGCTAAGCCATTTCTCCAGCCCCAGAACTAAGTCTTCATCTAAGCAAAGTTTAAAGTCATCTTTGAGAAAAAAATGGGCATAAAATTTTACTCATTAACTTAGTATTTTTTTCAGTGTTCATACAGAAAGTTCTGCATTGTGATAAAAATGCTCAAACCAGCACTACCTAGAATAGGGAAAATTTGAAGATAATCTGAACATCTCAAACTATTGACCTGCTTGATTAATAGTGACATACTTAAAAAGTGATATAACAAAACAATTAAAGCGCTTTGTATATTGATATGAAAAGGTCTGTAAAGGATATAACCAATAGCATATAGTAGACTCTCCTCCCACTTTCCAAAGGGAGATACCTTTTAAGATTCCCTAGTGGATACCTAAAACTCTAGATGAACCAAACATACTATTTAATGCCTTTTCAATCCTAACCAGACTATATATATACTATAGCCCTCACTTTAAAAATTTTCCCCATGTTTATTATTTATTTGTGTGCGAATGTATGTATGTATGTCTGTGTGTGTGTGTTTATGTTTATGGGTTTGTGGGTAGAGGTCAGAGGACAACCTCAGGGTATTTCTCCTCTCCTTCCAAACTTTTAAGACAGGGTCTCTTTTGCTGTGACCACTTGTGAGCTTCCGGACTCTCTTGGCTCTGCCTCCCATTGCCTTAGATGCACAAATGCACCATTTTACATCTGGCTTTGTATGAACACTGGGCTTGCAACAAGTTCCGTTAGCTATAGAGCCTATCTCCTCACCCCCCATGTGTCCACAGCTTTTGCACTTTGATGTACGACAGAAAACCTAGCAAAAAAAATTTTCCCATTCTTTACAATTTCACAGATAAATTCATTCTTACCACAGATCTTTAAAAAAAAAAAAAAAACAACTATGCATACAATTCTCCCCCGTTCTTAGTAAGGAGCTTTTTACCTTTCCATTTAAGGGAAGGACTCTTTGTGACTTTGTGGCTTCTCCTTGATATATCACAATTGCCAGCTTCACTACATTTTTGGTTTGTAGCATTTATTAAGTAATATATGATAATGGAACAGTTGTTTTGACAAATGAGATGGTGATCAAGTGATAAATGCCAAGCAGCATATACAGTATGGACACAATGGACAAATGGATGACTCACATCCAGGTAGGATAGAGTGGGATTTAACCATGCCACTCAGAATGTTGTAATTTAAAAATTAACAGTTATTATTTCTGAAATTTGTCATTTAATATTTTTGAACAATGGATGACTACAGTTAACTAAAATAGCAGAAAGTAAAACCATGGATAAGAGAGAATTATTTATACATAGGATTATCATTTGTATAAAGAGGAGAAAAATAATATGAGAATGGGGGCATAAAGTTGCTTATACATGCATAACACATGTCTGGAAAGACAGGCAAGAAACTAATATCAATTATCTCTTAGTAAGAATAACAGTAAGTAAGAGCAGAAGTTGAAAGGAGATTTTACCTTATATAATTCATATTCATACTTTATGCATGTGAATGCCTTGTCTCTTTATTTTGTTTTGTTTTGTTTAATGGAGGTAGGGTCTCACTGTAGCCCAGGCTGACCTGGAATTCACTATGTAGTCTCAGGGTGGCTTCAAACTCAGGGTGATCCTCTTACCTCCTCCTCCTGAGTGCTGGGATTAAAGGTGTGTGCCACCATGCCTGGCTCTATTTTGGGGGTTTGTATGTACGTGCTGTGCACACAGGCAGAGCCCAGAGAAAGATGTTACATTATCTCTTCAGTTACTCTTATATTTTTATTTCCTTGATATCAAGGTCTCTAAATTAACCTGGAACTCACCATTTTTCAGTCAGAATGGCTGACTAGTAAGCCCTAGCAAGCCTCCTATCTCTATCCTGCCCTCTTCAGCCTTGGCATTACAAGAACATGTACCCAGTAACCTCTAAATGCCTGGCTTCTTATATGGTTCTTATATGGATGCTGAGGATAAGACCAGATCTATACACCCACTTATTTTACACAGAGCCATCTATCCATCTATCGTCCCTGCATTGAACTTTTTTTTTTTTTTTTTGGTTTTTCGAGGTAGGGTCTCACTCTGGCCCAAGCTGACCTGGAATTCACTATGTAGTCTCAGGGTGGCCTCGAACTCACTGCAATCCTCCCACCTCTGCCTCCTGACTGCTGGGATTAAAGGCGTATGCTACTATGCCTGGATCAACTTTTTTTTTTTTTTTTTAATTAACTAAAAAGAAAAGAACAAGAACAAATTATCTCCATTGTTCTAGTAAATGTGTACGTTTTGTTTATGTACATATTGAGCTTCCTGTCATTCAAATTTAAGGATATTTAAAACCTACTATCTCTATTCTTTCTGAACAATAGCAACAACATGTTGGTAAAACTTATCTTACATACCTGTAATTTCTGTGGTGTCAAACACCATGAATGAGCTTGTTGCTGTACTGGAGGATGTGACGCTGCATGGCCACCACTCCAATTATCAGAAGTATTCTGAAGAAAATTGATAAAAAAAAAAATAAAATAAAAGGAATATTTGGTTAACTCAATAGAATTAACTTAATCACTTAATGAAGGTCAAATGTCTATGAGTAGGATTATTTACATATAAAAAGATGCTACAAAATTCTTAAAAACAATTTACATGCATATTAAACTTGGTAATAATTTTTAAGTTGATTCTTTAATAAACCACCCAAAAGGCCCACCCCTAAACTATAACCCAAATGGCTAACCTGCATACCACACTGTTCACCTAGATTCAACATTAAATTTATTTCAATGTCAGTAAGAAGTGATGATGAAAAGTGTTCTGAGAGCTTAACGGCGGGGAGATGAATAAAATGATTGGATGAATGCAAATTATCCCTACTTTTTATATTTAGTATGATTCTAAGAGTTTTGAGTGGGAAAACTTGAGCTTTTCACTTTTTGATGTCCACAGTTAGTAAAGGACAAGAGATGTTCAAACTGTACTCCTTCAGGGCAGCTGGAGCTTCTTTTTTGACTGGGATTTTTATTTCTCTATAATATATACCTTTGTTGGACTAGATGTTCTTTTCCTCTTGGCAGGACTGGACAGGTCATCTACTTGGCTAGAACGAATCATGTGTAGTGGCAAGGATTGCTGTGAAATTGGTGTTTGACTGAGGCCTAATACAGGTTCAGTATTTGGATGATGAGGTTTACATGCCTAAGAATCACAGAAGGAAGACAAAAATAGGGTGCTATATATTCTTACTTCATTCCTTCAAATTATTAAACTTTACAAACTGTATACTTTTTGAAGTTATGTGGACATCTCTGATTGCAATTATTAATAATCAAAATCAAATGAATCATCAATGGAGTAATGTGTACCTTCCTTTGAAAATCTGGCTTTAAAAATTAAATAAACCACTGCAGCATTATTTTAAGAAATCTTCCAAAATCAGGAAAATGCACAAAGGTTCTAAGTTGGTACCCCAAAATTTCTTCCCATATCAGAGGGAGTTTTATTTTGATCTAGATTCCCTTTGCAATTAAATCAAAAGGCTTTTCATTAATAAAAGCCTACCGTGCTTAGTTAAAATAAGCTTGACCACTACAGATTAAAAAGAACCCTTAAAGCTGGGCACCTATAGAACATAACCCAACTTCTCACCTGCTGTGCTGTGTTCATGGCACCCTGCCTGGAGGTAAGCTCTGCGGGGATTGGTAGGCTCCACGCCTCCTCAATACTAGGAAGTAATTTAGTTTTATTCTGTAGACTACCTTGTGGAAGGTTACACAACTGAGCCTAGGAAAAATTATGTAAAAAGCAAATTTAACACAAGCCTACTTGAGTAAGAGCAAGTCCACTAAATCTTCCTAATGCTATAGCTAATTCTTTCTTTTTCTTTTAAAGAAAATCGATTCTAAATTTGGGGCTTTAGAAACTAACTATAAAGAGGGTAACCAGAATATAAACCTTTGTGAGAACTAAAGCTAAGCTCTGTTTACAGAGTTCTCATTAGCTGTCTTCTCATGAAACTCTGAGCAAGAGTGAAAGACAGTGTTTGTGTTCTTTTATTTAAAATGCTATGACAACTTAAAAATGTAGACAGTACATTGAAAAAAAATATGTAAATTAATATGCATCAACAGCGTAAATGTGCAAAAGAGCATTTTTAAAAATACTGCATATCTTACTTAAAATGAAAAGTAAAATAATATTACAAGCTATGGTATGTTTACAAAATATGGAAACAGATTATAGACATCAAAAGACAACTAGACAAACTTTCCAGCCACCCACCTCCTCCTGCCTGAGGGTTCTGGGGAAATAATATGGCTTTAAAACACTGTTATGTAAATTTTTTACCTGTAAATACTTAATTCTTGCCAAAGTGCAGAGGTATTACTACAAGTTTTGCTTCTAGTTGCATTTAAATAGCATTTAATGGCATCCTGGGGCTGGTTGCAAGATTCATAAAGAGTGCCTAGATCCATCCAGGCTGCAGCATGACCATGATCCAATTGTACAGCACAAATATAGGCCTGTAAAGCATCCATAGGTTGATTTTGCTGCTGATATAGCACACTAGAAAGAGAAATTAAGAAGTCAACTAAGAACAACTGTTTAGTTTCATAAATGATTTAAACTATAAAGTACATTTTATGGGATACAACCATCTTTGCATATCAATTATCATTAATTTTATACAAAATCTTACCCTATTGAACACCATGTATCTGCACTTGCTTCGGATTTATCAATAGATTGCCTGTAAGATATAAAGGCATCTTGAACTTTCCCAATACTTGAATAGCACCTGAGAAGGGGGAAGGGAAATCAAAACATTCCATTAATACTGAAAATAGTTCAAGTGATTGATTAAAAAAGAGAATGGTTATGTTAACAAAGCAAATATTTTTAAATCTAAAAAGGTAATATATATTTATGTGTGCATATACAAAGAAACTGCAATGTAAATTATAACTAGCAATTCAATAAAGTTCATTAGTCTTTCTTAGAGATGCTAAAGTGTAATAACTTAATGAACTCTATTAAGTATAGCCCATATCAATCCAATATTATAACATTGAGAGTTGAACACAGCCCCTCCCCCACTCTACTTTTTCTTTTTGAGATACAGTCTCACTGTAGCCCAGGCTGACCTGGAATTCGCTATGTAGTCTCAGGGTGGCCTCGAACTCACGGTGATCCTCCTACCTCTGCCTCCTACCTTTGCTGGGGTTAAAGGCGTGCACCACTTTTTTCTTTTCTTTTCATTCTTTCCTTTCTTTTTTTGAGGCAGGGGCTCACTCTAACCCATGCTGACCTGGAATTCACTCTGTAGCCCAAGCTGGCTTCAAACTCACCAGGATCTTCCTACCACAGTCTCCCAAGTGCTAGGATTAAAGGTGTGCATCACCACACCCAGATCTTTGCTTATATATCTTTATATCTAGCTTCGCAGTGGGTATATAGTTTAAAAAAAAAAAACAGCATTGTATGTTAGTGAACTGATGTAAGATTAGATTCCAATTCTTTTTTCTCAAATTACAGAAGGTAATAATTCTTTAATTTATGAAAATGCAAATGTAGCATAATCTAAGTACCAAAAAAGTACAAAAATATGGTGCAATACAGTATTTTGTGACTAGTAACGATAGCAAGATAAATGTTTAAGACCTGCCATTGTCTTAATGTTGTTCATCTGACAGATACCCGAACAGTAGCTGAAATTACAAATATACACATTATCTTCTCAGTGCTTGGTGCTAAAAGAAAAAGAAATAAAACCTCAAACCTTGTCTTCAAGGGCCTTACAATTTAACTGAGGACTAAAGATGCTGTACATGTCCTAATACCACATATATCAAATGGCAAACACAAACAATGTAAGAAGAGACTACCATCCACTGCAGAATATGGAAAAGGTAAAAATGGATGAGAGTAAGGGATGTAGATATGTATATATGCATGTTACTTAAAGTAGTGCATGCCATCAAACAATATACAAAATAACAAATATACATATATAATTTTTATTCCAATAAACTAGTACTTGGTCTTAGAATTTGCTTCTGTTTTGGAGTAATACTGGTTGATAGTAACCAGCAAAAGAAAAAGCAAACCTGACATTTCTACTTACCCAAATACCACATTTATATCCTCAAAATTTCTCCTTGAATTTTTACTGATTCATATAATAAAGTGTGTGAACCATACTATCAAATACATTTGAACAGTACAAGCAAATACTAATATACTTATTTTAAAAAGCAGCATGGTTACAATACAGTAGAGAATTTTCAGTCCATCCATAAAATACCCTGCCATTTGTTCTCCTAACAAGGGGGGTGTCGTGATAAAGCACTTTACATGTCTATTACTCTACTAACAATGTGTAATAGAGACTTAAAGGCAGGTAAGGTATGTATAGGAAGGAAGAGGAGGGTTGCATTCACTGGTTTCCACGGACCAAAACTTTGAAAAAGTAATGAAAGTGGAAAGAACATAAGATGAGAGAAATATGAAAGTAAAAGACTGGCAAAGATTCTAGGGTTGACTGATTATAGATATCCACAGAGGAGAAGGCTATAACGTATTAATAAAACCTGATGAAGTGGGGTAAAGGGGGGAGGGTCCTAAAAGTTATACCTCAGTAGTACTGGAGTGTCTGGATAGCATGCATTAGGCCCTGGGTTCAATCAGCAGCACCAAAAAATATAAAGAAAGAGAGAGAGAAACAAAAACAGGTATAGAGATAGTAAAATATTAGCCAAAAGGAAAAGGAGAAGTTGATTTGGAGAAGAATGTGGTTTCAAATATGCAGGGGATAGTAGGGTGGAAAACTTGAGAATTTAAGACAGCATTATGTAGAAATCTGGCTTTGGAATTATCTATATAAAGAGAGAATCTTACAACACAAGGTACCTATGTAACAGGTAAAACTAAGCCAAAAGAATTACTGAGTTGTGAAATGGGCAACATTAGAAATTTCAGTGATTGAGAAAATGAAGGCAATTTTACACAGTACCTATAAACTGTTTTAGACAGACAGGGACAAGCACCACAGGGAAAGGGAATGCTAAGCAGATAATAGAAAACATGTTCCTTGTGTTACAGTTGTTAAATTAAGGATACATCTCTGCTTTACAGATAAATCTATGTAGTAAACAGTGGGAAAAAAGAGGAGTACTTCCCCAAGCCAACGTTTTCACATTCCATAGGAAACAAATGTGCCCAAACAGAAATGCTCTGGCCCAACAATTTTTCCTCTATAAATGTTATGCTGCTCTGAACTAGCCTTATGTGACTGAAAATGCTGGGTTGAGGAGATAGCTTGTAAAAACTGACTGCCAGTATTCGATTCCCTAGTACCCACATAAAGCCAGATGCAAAGTGGCACATGCATCTGGAATTCGTTTGCAGTGTTGAGACCATGGCATATCCATTCTCTGCCCCCTAAAATAAATAAATTAAAAAAAAATAAGGTGGAAAGGCAAGGGATGATCCCAAAATTGTCCTATGCATGCCATGGCACATGTATAGTCATGTTTCTTTCTCCTCTCTCATACACAAATATAAACAAATAAGTAAAATTTTAAAAGACTGAGAAAGCCTAAGCTCTAGTACCTATTTATATGACTTTTCCCTATTTATGTGAATTTGAACAAAACATTTTATTCCTCTGAACCTATTTTTAAAAGTAGTAAAATCACATAGTTTATAAAGTAAACTAAGTGACCTCTCTCTGGGCTATTTGTTAGGTCCCATCAAGACCGGCTCCCAAGATGGAGTCACCATGGTCTGCAGAATGATGACAGAGGCATAGGAAAGTGGATTATCCACATTCTTCAAGAAGCTACCCTGTCATTATCCCCTCCTTGCCTAACAATGCCCCAGGTCATGGTTTCCTGCCCCCTTATCTCATAAGTTAAATGGTCACTGTTCTGGTGCCACACCCTAGCTATTTTAAATGGTTAATGTAATGATCTCCCCAAAAGGAACTTTCCTATTCAACTTTCTTCCTCACCTTCCCCCAACTGAAAAAGCCCTATAAAGCCTACCTGAAAACTCTGGTTAGTTGTGCTCCTCTCTTGTGAGCCAGCCCTGGCAGCTTGTGCTTTTCCCAAATAAAAGCTTTCATCTTTGCCTTAGAGTGGTTTGAGTGGTCTTGGTCACTCCCCAACCTTAAACTATTCTAACACAACACACCACATTACAGTCTCACTGATATGTAGATGCTAAATGAGGAACATCTTTTACACAACTGGAGTCATCTTAGATGTAAGTAATAAAGTCTTAGAAACAACAGAACCCATAAGTTCCTTACTGACACTTGAGATTTTCTTTTGAAGTTTTAATAACTTCCTTCTTATAGGACAGGAGAGACCCTACCCCTTGCCAAGGATGGTAGAGGCCCCGGGCCTACCAAAGCACATACAGTTAATGTTCTATCCCCAACTTTAAGAACTTGTAAAGCACAATTTATTTCATGAAGCGTCCTCACAACTAAACATATTAGAAGCAACAAATGAGAAGGTAGTAGAGGATAAATAAGTATAAAAAACTGGAAAACAGCCTGGCATGGTGGCACACACCTTTAATTCCAGCACTCGGGAGGCAGAGGTAGGAGCATTGCTGTGAGATTCAGGCCACCCTGAGAGTACATAGTGAATCCCAGATCACCCTGGGCTAGAGTAAAACCCTACCTGGAAAAACCCAAAACAAAACAAACAAAAACTAGAAAACAGACCTAAAACACAACTGATGAAAAGTAAGTGTCTAAAATAATCATCTTGAATCCTGAAGCGCATGCGCACCGTAAACTCTAATACAGAAGACTGTGATAGATATTCTATTCCATGTGAGTTCAGAGAAGTATATCATCTGTCAAAATTTCACAAAAGACTAAATTAAAAGTATCTCAGTAGTTAAGAATAAAAATCAGTTTACTGCAAAGAAAACGTTTGTTGAATACTCTTCTCTGAAGCCGAAAATTATAGCATTACTATAGTAGTAATTTTAGATATGACTCACTATGCGCCAATTTTATAAAGCTTTAATTAATTTTTTTTTTTGAGGTAGGGTCTCACTCTCTAGCCCAGGCTGACCTGGAATTCACTATGTACTTTCAGGGTGGCCTCGAACTCACAGCGATCCTCCTACCTCTGCCTCCTGAGTGCTGGGATTAAAGACATACGCCACCATGCCCCGCTTTAACTTAAATTTTATGCTAAAGAGATACCCACATTATTGTATTAAAGGACCAATCTTTATCTTAGGTCCAATAAAAACCCCACTTTGAACACACATTCTTTATAATTCATATTAAAAGAAAGTATAAAAGAAACTTTCAGGACAAGGCAGCTTAATTTCCCAGTACCAGACCCCCTTTACAGTTACTACATGAAGCCTCAGATTCCACTACAATCCCAGTAATGGTGCTACTTCCAAATACATACCATCAATGAATAGTCATTTTGTCAGGCAAAAAGATCTAAAGATAACAAGGTGATAAGACCAGTTCCTGCTTCCATAAAGGAGGAAAAAACATCTGAACTGTTTTTACTGAAGAACAATACAAATAAAACTGTTTACAAGCATGGGGAGGAATGAGAAAATCTCTGCCAAAACTAGGTACTTTTGAAGCCAGATACTTCTTTGCTGTTCAGAGCTATCCTGGGAATTGGATGCTTAGCAGTACCCTACACCTCTGCCCATCCATGAAATGCCAGTACCATTTCCTAACAGTCCTCTCTACTCTCAAGAAACATTGATCAAAACACAGTCCTGGTATTAATATAAATTACAAGAAAACTGAAGCCTTAAGAAGTTTACCTGTATCATCCACAATTCTACAAGTCTTTTGGCTGTTAGCTAATTGATCTTTTCACCCACCATACAATGAACATCAAAATATATTAAGAAAAAAATATATAACCTGACGATGGTCCAAAAATAAAATCTATCAGATTAAATATACACAAACTGTACCTTAAATAACCCTTAAACAAAATTCAGATATTTAATGTCTTAAATGTAGCAAGAAAGTTATAGAGTTAAACAACTATTTTCACTACAATAAATACAATAATGTAGCCATTTTTTCACTGTAGGATTTCGAGAGTGACGGTGGAATTAGAGATCTACTACTAATCAAATATGTTCATTCTAAGAAAATAACAAGGTTCTTCTGGTTGCCAATAATTATTAAGCAGGGGAAATTCTTTGTTCTGTTGTGTAGACATACAGGCCAAACGCTAGATATAATAATGAAGGCAGTTAAGTAACTCACAGAAAAGTTGGCATCTTTTAAGATCCTTTAAAAACTAGCAACAGTTCAAGACAAATGACAATCCAATAACCAAAATAAGAAATGGTCTTTTATACAGGGATATTTTATGAGAAAAATACATACTACATTTAAAAGTTTGTGTTATTATGTACCTTTCAGGAATCTTTGTTAGATTGTATTCAAAAGACAAAATACATTGTTCAAGATATAAAGAAAAACTAACATTTTAGATTGTTATAGAAATATCTTGGGTCTGATAAGCAGCCATAAGCACATAAATACATACATGCATACATACATAAAATAAACAGTCTTACCTTCCAAGGAAATACCAGGACTGACCAGAATTTGGATCTGCTTCCAAGGACTTTTGGAGATACTGAATAGCATAACTTTCCTTGGTAGCTTTATCTCCCAAAAGATCCACGGTGTGATGCATCCAGCCTGTAAATTCATTTAAAATATTTATCTACATTAGTTAACTCTTTTTCTATTTGGAAGAAAACGAAAGAGAAAACAAAAACACATTTTTCAGTCAATGTATTATTGATCTACTTCAGAAGAGACCCCCCCGTTTTTTTTTTCAAGGTAGAGTTCTGCTCTAGGCTGATCTGGAATTCACTATGTAGTCTCAGGCTGGATTCTGAGACTTGAACTCACAGTGATCCTCCTACCTGTACCTTCCAAGTGCTGGGATTAAAGGCGTACACCATCACGCCCGACCACAATACACATTTTACAACTGCAATTGTTGTAATGAGAAAGTTTGCTTCTGAAGAGGTAATGTCAGAGATGAGGCACTTTCATTTAAGATAAATTAAAACAATGACTTAACACTCTGTATTTATAAACCATAGATAACTCAAATAATAATATAACTGGGTTGACACTATGTTTGCAACTAGAACTGGGATTTGTGATCTAGTAACCAAACATGCTCATCCTGAAAGTGTATATCATCAATGAAACTTATGAATAATGAAGCTGTATTGGTAATAAGTAGTCATTTTCTCATATTGGTATTTGAAAAATTCCGAGTTATGAAATGAAGACTCTAAAAAAGTCACATTCACTATTCCATGTAAAAACAAGCACACATTTCAAGAATCTCCAAGACATTCTGTTAACCCACTATTTCCAAGGAATATAAAATACACAACTTGCAGCATTTAGCTAGACAAATTCACATTGTCCATAAGATAAAAGCTATACAGCACAAAAACAGTTACAAATAAGTCTATGAGAGAGTTATAATCAAATGGTAAAAATACCACAAATGTGTGCCAAAAGGATTAGATCAGAAAATAGTATATTGAAAAGATTTTAGTATATTCTAATCTATACAGGAACAATAAGTTTAAGTGGATCCTATTTAAATTGTGAATCAAGTTGTGGCAGTTTAATTGCATGTCTCCCAATACATTCAGGAATTTATTCAAGCTTGTAACTTAGATCTCCAGCCTCCAGGCTAGAGGAGGGGTCACTGTGGGTGGATCCTAGGGTCCAACCCTAAGGTGTGTTTGGGGAATTCCAGTCTAAAGATATGTAAAGTGCTTGCGTCTTGCCATTGTGACATTGCTGGAGTGTTCTTGCTTTTGGTAGTGGTTGCTTTTCACTCTCAGGTTGGACCTGTGAAAGTATGCCAGCTTCTTCTGCCACTATAGAACTTCCCCTGAATCTATAAGTTTCAAATAAATTCCTTTCCTCCATAACTGTGCCTGGTTTGGAGATACCAGGATTGTGCAAGGGCTACTATATATGCTATTGTTTAGGGATGGAAGTTTTCCCTGGTTACTCAGCCCAGCTAGAGGGGAAGAATTGGAAAATCCAGAGGCTGTCAGTCACTGATTATGATATGGGACTTGAACTGCAGATGTTTGATGGTTGCTTGATGGTTATTGAGTTTGCATTGTTCCAGTCTCTCCTTGCTATGTCATATAGCAGTTAAAAATGTTTATTTTCTGCCTTTATATGTTGAAAGTTTATAACGTTTTGATTTTACAGGACTCAGAGCTAAGAAACTTTCTTAAATCTCAGATGAGACTTGGAACTTTAAACTTAAGTTGGTAGACTATGAGGCCCCTTGAAAATGGACTGAATACAATTTATAATGTGAGATGGTTATGAATGTATTGGGGGCCAGGGATGGAATGTGGTAGTTTAATGGATGTCCTCCAATATATTCAGAAGTTTATTAAAGTTGTAACTTAGATCTCTAGCTGCCCAGCTGGAGGAGGTGTCACTGTGGATCCTAGGCTCCAGCCCTAAAGATATGCAAAGTGTTTAGGTTTTGCCATTATGGAGTTCCTGGAGTGTGCTTGCTGTTGGTGGTGGTTGCTTTTTTTCTCTCTGCCTGGGCCTGTGAACGGTGGCCAATTGCTTCTGCCATTACAGAACATAAGCCGGATCCGTAAATTTCAAAGAAATTTCCTTCCTTCCTTCCATAACTGTGCCTGGTCTGGAGGTTCATCCTAGCAAATAAGGCTGACTGCTACAAGTGTATAAAATTAGCTCTGTTTTATACCATTTAAAGTATACATAACAAATGAAGACTTAATTTCTGACATTTGCTACACTTCTGTGCATTGAAAGGTATCTTAAATGGATTGAAGCCAGGATTCCTGCATCTGCACACCATGAGAAAGACCAGGTCAGGTGCCTGTATAATATACTACCCACAGCTTGCTACACCACTGTGCCCCTACAAGGTGCTCCAGAACCCAGGTGCCCATGCAAATCTCACTCCAAAGGTCCCTGCACCCTCGAACATGTGGTCAGGCTCCCACAAGAAACTCAACCCCCAGCTCTCTCAAACTCAGCACCCTAACATCATGCTCTTGATCTAGGACCCCCTAGGTCTGGTACCCTTGTGTAACTGTACAACCAAACCCTGCCAACCCACTGCAAACTTGTCCGAATCAAGCACCATAGCTCTGACCCTGGGGCCAGGCACCTTAATAGAACACTGCCCTTGGCCCCCACCACCTGTATACTGGCATCAAACATTAAGGTCAGCAGCCTGCAAAAAACCTTGTCCATGATCCAGGTTCTCATACAATACTCTGATCCCAGATCCTAATGTTAAAGCTTCACTGCCACCACACTGTGTGACTCCCTCTTATGAGAGCAGAGGCAATGCACTGCCATAGCCAAACCAGTATAACTTCATATATCTCACCAAAGAATCAGCACCTAGAGTATCTAGATGAATCAAGACCTGTTAAGCTGAAAGAACATCACTCACTGCTCCAAAGTCACCCTCAACACAGGTATACCATAGTCTCAAACATGGAATGAACCACAAATGCACAGGTCTGAATCCAAAATTCCAAGCAACAGGAAAAGTGAGATCTCTGCCAAAAATTACCAAAGCCAAAGTAATGAATCCAATGACAAAGACTTAGAGGAAAATTCCCAACAATTTAAAAGCTTATAAAAATTTCAAGAAGATACAAACTCCTGAATAAATTCAAAGAAAAGAGACAGACAGTTGTATGAAATAAGGAAGACGATTCGTGATATAAAAACAATTCAATACAGAGAAATGTTGAAGAAAGAGTAAACTGAAATACTAAAAAAAAAATTTGGAAACTCATGTGTAAAGCTTGTTATACAGCATCATTAATAAGATTAATCCTGTGGAAAACAGAGTATAGGGACAAGAAGACAAGGTAGAGGCACTGAATTATTCAAAGAAAAAAGTTATTTTTAAAACGTGAATGGAACGCTGGAAATCTTTAAGATACCACAATGTTGAACTACAGACACAGAAAAAGTCCAAACGAGAGGCACAATTTGCTCAATAAGATAATGGAAGGAAATAATCTAAATCCATGCAAAGATGACCACCCAGGTACAAGAGGCATATAGAATACCAAATGGACAGGACCAGAAAAGGAACTCCCTATTTCTCATTTTAGTCAAAAAACAAACATAAAGAACAAGACAGTAAGAGAGAAACACTAAGTCAAAAGATGAAGACAGACCCATCAGAATACCAGTTATTTTTCAAATAAAACTCTAAAGGCCAGATTCAGATATACTTCAAGTTCAGAAAGACCACAGATGACAACCTAGAGTACGTGCCTAGCAAAACCATCTGTCATAATTGAAGGATAAAGAAAAATAGTCTAGACATCTAGGAAAAGCCCTCAGGAAATCCAGGAGGAATGACTTAATAATTTATAGTAGATGAGAAACTCATCCCAAGTGTAACTGGGCTATTTTACAGTGTGGTAACCAATACGCTAAGTCTGGGTCTACAGATCTGAAATGAAAGTGCTAAATACACCTCCCACATCAAGGCAGGTTGCCAAAAAAATATCCTGGGGAGGAAAAGAATTCAAAAACGCAGCCCACCAAAGCAGAAATACTGAATTACTAGATCTGATGTATGTTTAGCATACCCTTTTTAAATTGCTTGTATAGTAAACATTATTATTGCTATTATTAATTTTAGAGAGAGATGTGTGTATGTGTGTGTGAGAAAGAAGAAGAGAGTGTGTGTATATAAGTGTGTCAGGGTCTCCGGCAATTGAAAATGATCTCCAGATGCATGTGCCACTTTGTGCATCTGGCTTTATGTGGATACTGGGAAAATGAAACTGGGGCCACCAGACTTCACAACCAAGAGCCTTTAACTGATGAGCCATCCCCCAACCCCAAAGGTTAATGTATATCATTTCTGATATCTCATGGCAATCCTTCTACCTCAGACTCCCAAGTGCTGAGATTGAAGGTGTGAGTCACCACTTAGCGCCTTTTTTTTCTTTAACTCTCCACTTATGCATATATAGTTTTGCTTTTTTTGTGTATTGCTCAGTTGGATTTTAGATTTGTTCTGTACTTTTCTATTACTCTTACCACACAACTCTTAAGTTTTCCTCTCTTTCCAACCTCTTTTTCACATTTTCTCATCTTGTCCTCTCATCTTTATTCTCCATAACTACGGTCTTCCATATCCTTAACAACCTCTACAAATTTGTGCCCATTATGGAACTTCCCCTTGATCTGTAAGCTTCAAATAAATTTCCTTCCTCCCATAACTGTGTCTGGTTTGAAGTTAATCTCAGCAACATGAAGCTGTCTGCTATAAGCAGATAAGTGATATACAGAGGTCAATGCAAGATGAGTAAGGAAATAAAAATATTTAAGAAAAACCCATCTGATATACAGGAAATCAAAACCATATTACATCCAATTAAAAAAATAGGTGTAGAGAGCCTTACCAATAAAATGGATCAAGGAGAGGACAGAATATCTGAGCTTGAAGACAGGAAGGTGGCAGATTTGGAACATTTCATCAAGAAGAAAGATGAATTAGTAAGAAAGTATGAGCAAGAACATTCGGGACACTATGAAGAGATCAGAACCAAGTATTTCAGGCAAAGAAGCAGAAGAATTACAATCTAAATGCAATGTAAGTATTTTCAACAAAATCATAGGAGAAAATTTCCCAGAATTAGGGAAAGAGACACTATTACAGATATATTTGCAAAACAGAACAGAAAAGTACCTCTCCTAATCATACTATAATTAAACTTACTAGATACAAAAAAAACAAAGAAAATATATTGAAAGCAGTGAGACGTATTTACCAACAAAGTCAAGCCAATTAAAATAATCAGAGATTTGTTCAAAGAAACTTGCTCTCTACAATAATTGAAGCAGAAAAAAAAAAAAAAAAACCTATCCATGATAAAACCAGACTAATGGATTAAATGACCACTAAGCCAGCTCTACAGAAATATATGCAGGAATCCTTCAGACTAAAGAGAAGGAAAAGCACAGAAATAATAAACAGTACTTGAGTAATAGTTAATGCAAGAGAGCAATAGAAAAACATCAAGAGCTTTAAAGTCAACAAGAATGACAGTCATACATACATACATTTCAATAATTACTCAGATTATTAATGGTCTCAATTCCCTGATCAAAAGACACAAAGTACCAGAATGGATTCAAAGGCATAATTTTGTCTGTTGCCTCCATGAAATTCACCTTACCATAAAAGACAATTGTCTCAAAGTGAAAATATGGAAAATGGCATTTCAAAAAACTGTGCCTAGAAAATAAAAAGGTGCTGCTATTAACTGACCAACATTAGCCAGCAGACTGATTAAGGGAATAATACAGTAGGAGTTCATTACAATGCTAAGCATATAAGCACCAAACACGGGCATACCTAATTTCATTAAACAAACACTACTAGATGAAAAGCCACAAATTAACCCAACCACACTAGTATTGGGTGACTTCAATGTCTCACCAACTGACAGATCATCCTTGTAAAAAGCTAACAGAGCCAGGTGTGGTGGCGCACGCCTTTATTCCCAGCAGAGGCAGAGGTAGGAGGACCACCGTGAATTCGAGGCCACCCTGAAACTACATAGTGAATTCCAGGTAGCCTGGGCTAGAGTGAGACCTTATCTCAAAAAAACAAAAACAAAACAAACAAAACAACAACAACAGAAAGCTAACAGAGAAGCATGTGGATAAAATGACAATATAGAACAAATGGACCAAACAGATTTCTAGAGAACATTTCATCCAAATGCTGCAGAATAAAACATTCTACTGAGAAGCATGTGGAACTTTTTCTAAAATAAATCTTAGGGCAAAAAGCAAATCCTAGCAAACACAGGAAGTTTAAAATAATTCCTTATTATCAGTCAGGCGTGGTGGTGCACACCTTTAGTCCCAGCTCTTAGGAGGCTGAGGAAGGAGGATCACTGGGAGTACAAGGCCAGCATGGGGCTACAGAGTGAGTTCCAGGTCAGCCTGGGCTAGAATAAGATCCTGCGCCTCAGTACAGTAACAAAACAAAACAAAACAAAACAAAATCCTTATATTCTATCTGATTACATACAATGGGATAAAACTACAAATCATCCACAAGAAAGAATACAGAGTATACACAATCTTATGGAAATTAAATAATACACTATTGAATAATGAATGTCTTTGAAGAAAGCAAGAAGGAAGTAAATTTCGAGAATGAAGAAAGAACAAATCAAAGCTAGTCTTACTCTTGGATGGAGATATGTCATATTTTACAGATAGCAGAGAATACTGGGGGAGATCCAAGATCTATGAATGATAAGAAAAGACAGGTGACTGCCCACCATGACACATACTACCTCTACCACATTTACTGAGGTTCAGAAGAAACAACAGGGGAAGCAGTGACCTAACTAATGTTCCCACTACTAGCCTGATAACTAGCTCCAGGGAAGCTGCAACAAGACACTGTAGTGAAGCTAAAGAGAGCTCAACACTAAACCAAACTGCTAACAGATGTGCAAAGGCTCAGGAGTTGTTGCAGAAGAGGGGGCTGGAAGACTCTAAGAGCCACAGGGTAGGTAGAAATATCCTGAGGCACAGCTCTGCCCCCTCCTCCCAAGTGACTGACTGATGCCCAAGTGAAAGTGGGGACAAAGGAGAGGGGATATAAGACCTATGTAAAAAATAAAGTAAAATAAAAACAAAACATATCAAAACCTATGGGACACACGAAAGCAGTCCTAACAAGGAAATTTTTACCTGATATTACAAAATTAGAAAGGTCTCAATAACTCAATGATACACCTTAAGGTCTTGAAAAAAGATGAACAAGCCAAACCAAAAGTAGACTTTAGCTGCAAAGCCCAAGGACCTAGGTTTGATTCCCTGGTACCCACATAAACCAGATGCACAAGATGGTGCATGTGCCTGGAGTTTATTTGCAGTGCCTTGAGGCCCTGACACACTCATATTCTCTCTCTCTCTCTCTCTCTTTTGTTTTGCAAGGTAGGGTCTCACTCTGGTCCAGGCTGACCTGGAATTAACTATGTAGTCTCAGGGTGGCCTCGAACTCTCGGCGATCCTCCTACCTCTGCCTGCCGAGTGCTGGGATTAAAGGTGTGTGCCACCACACCCGTCTTCCCTCTCTCTTAAATAAATAAAATTTAATCTCAGCCCTTGGGAGGCAGTGGTAGGAGGATCACCATGAGTTTGAGACTAGCCTGAGGCTACATAGTGAATTCAGGTCAGCCTGGTCTAGAGTGAAACCCTAGCTTGAAAACCCAAAAAAGAAGACCAAAGCTGAAAGTAATGAAATAAAAACAAAAACAAAAAAGAATCAATGAAACAAAGTTGATTCCTTGATAGGATAATCACCAAACCCTTAGTGAAACTAAGCCAAAGAGAAGAATCAAATTAATTAAATTAGAGATGCAAAGGGCATAATTATAACAGATACTAATGAAATTTCAGAAAATCATAAGGCCCTATTAAAAACATACATACCACTAAACTGGAAAATCTACAAGAAATGGATGCATTTCTACATATAAATGATCTTCCAAATTAAACCAAGATGAAATCAACCATTTAAACAGGCACGTGACAAGCAATAAGATCAAAGCAGCTTAAAATATTTCCCAGGCTGGACAGATGGCTTAGCAGTTAATGTGCTTGTCTGCAAAGCCTAAGGATCCATGTTCAACTCTCCAGTTCCCACGTAAGCCCGATGCACAAGGTGTTGCAAGCGCTCAAGGTCGCACAAGGCGGTGCATGCATCTGGAGTTCGGCTACATAGGCTGGAGGCCCTGGCATGCCAATTCATTCTCTGTCATAAAATGAATAAACTTTAAAATATAATCCCAACTTGGGGCAGGAGAGACAGCTCAGAGGTTAAGGTGCATGCCTACAAAGCCTGAAAACCTGGGATCAATTTCCCAGTACACATGTAAGGCTAGATGCACAGAATGGTGCATGCATCTGGAGGCCCTGGCACAATCATTCTCTCTGTCTGTCTTTTCTCTGTCTCTTTGTATGAAAATAAATAAATTAAAACAAAACCTTTCCCAAAAGAACTAACACCAATGCTCAAAATATTCCATGAAGTACAAAGGGAAGACTACTATACTCGTTTTATGAAGCCAGTATTACCTTGATACCAAAACGAGATAAAGACACAACAAAATAAGAAACATATCTCAACATAATAAAAGTTATTTATGGAAAACCTACAGTTAGCCGGGCGTGGTGGCGCACGCCTTTAATCCCAGCACTCGGGAGGCAGAGGTAGGAGGATTGCCATGAGTTCAAGGCCACCCTGAGACTACATAGTGAATTCCAGGTCAGCCTGAACTAGAACAAGACCCTACCTGGAAAAATAAAACAAACAAACAAACAAAAAAAAAAAAAAAAAGAAAACCTACAGTTAACATTGTACTAAATAAGGAAAATGCCAAAGCATTTCCACTAATATCTCCACTCTTATTCAATGTAGTACTGGAAGTCATATGTAGAGTATTAAGACAAAAAAAATACAAATAAAAGGGGAAACACAAATAAAATAGGAAAGGAGAATGGCAAAATGATCTTTCACCTTCCTATATACCAATAAATGAATTAGTAGAGCTAAATAAGGGGACAATGCATCAAGAGGACACTATAATTCTAAATATACAGGCACCAACAAATGTGTACCTAAAACTTACCAAATACAACACAGATTAACACAAACACATTAGTGGTTGGTGATTCTAATAACCCACTATCACCAACAGACAGGTTATCCAGACAAAAAGATAAACAGAAATAGTGGAGTTAAATCACATCATTGATCAAATACACTTAAAAGACATCTACAGAAATACACATTCTCAAGCAGTTCCTGGAACTTGACCCCAAAACAGATATACAAAATATATGAAAGGTATAATATTTCTGTATTTATCTGACGACAGTGGAGTAAAGCTAAAAGTCAACAGCAAGAATAGCTATAGAAAATGCATAAACTCATGGAGATTATAAGCATCACACATAAATGATGAATGGGTCATTGAAGAAATCAAAAAAATAGCTACAATTGAATGGAAAAGAAAAAGAGCATATAAAAATCTAAGGGATATAATGAAGGCAGTCCATACAGGAATGGGAAAGTTCATAGCTCTAAGTACTTACATTACAAATTAAGGGACATGACTCAGCTATACTCCTGGTATATAACCAAAGGACTATATCTTACCACACAGAAACTTGTACACCCATGTTCATTGCCACTCTATTCTTAAAAGACCCAGGAAATGGCATCAATTTAAATGTCCATAAACTGATGAATACAGTGAAAATGTGGTATGTATAATACAATAGGCTTTTATTTAGTTATAAAAAGTATGGAACTATTCAATTTGCAAAAACACAGGGGCAACTAGAAATTATTATACTGAGTAAGGTAACCAATGCTCAGAAAAACAAATGCTGCACGTTCTTTCTCATATGTGGACACAAGCTACAAATTTTGTAATTGTGTGTACTTGTTCAAAAGAAGACCCATAGAGACCAGGAAGTGAAAGGGTCCATGAGGGCAGGGGTAAAGGGGGAAAGGATAGTAAACACATGTGATAAGTAAGTACATAAGGGAAACACTGTAGGTAGAAAGATTTAAACAGAAAAAGAAGAAGAAAGAAAGAGAAAGAAAGAAAGAAAGAAAGAAAGAAAGAAAGAAAGAAAGAGAGAGAGAGAGAAAGAGAGAAAGAGAGAAAGAGAGAAAGAGAGAAAGAGAGAAAGAAAGGAAAGGAAAGGAAAGGAAGGAAGGAAGGAAGGAAGGAAGGAAGGAAGGAAGGAAGAAAGAAAGAAAGAAAGAAAGAAAGAAAGAAAGAAAGAAAGAAAGAAAGAAAGATTGATTTAAACAGGAATAGGAGATGGGAGAGAGGAGACACTTGGTGGTGGTGGTGATGCTGGTGGTACAACCAAAAATTAAAGATGTATGGGAGATGGCTCAGCATTTAAAGGTTCACGTTTACAAAGCCTGTGGACCCAAGTTTGATCCTACTCAGCACCCATGTAAAACAGGAAGCAAAACAGTATGTGCATCTGTGATCCAGATGTGTCTGGTTTGCACTGGAAAGACAACTTGTCTCAAAAAAGTATACGTACGTACGTGTACACACACACACACACGAAATCAAGCTGAATCTAAGCTGAAAGTTTCATACTTGCTAGTTTCCTGGTTCTGGAATGCAACCTATTATGGGTCAGAAATCAATGGTCTTTGCAGGCTACAAAACTGACCCTTGTGCCTATGACATGACTGATATAGGGGTAACCAACCACTCTACGATTGTTTGTGAGGCACACTTACAGGAGGAAACACCACGGCTAGTACTGCAAACCTGGCCATAAGCCCATGGTTGAGGAGGTCATAAGCCCTAATGGGGGACACCCTACCACAGCCATTTTCCTAAACGAACACATTATCAAACTTTCTTCTAAGGACTTATGTTTATACCCATAGATTTATGCTGCTCTCTAGCTTTTCTTAAATGTGGGTAGCATTTAATGTAGAGACATATAACTGGTCAAAGCATTGAAAATAAGTGATGATTAAGTACTCAGTTATAAATGGGACATCTATACCACCTCCTCCAAGGCTTGGAGAACATCGTGGAAGGAGGGAAGAGTTTAAGAACAGATGGATGGGGAAGAGTACTGTGGAATGCTGTCTTCTGGAAAAGGTATGGGTGTTGCAAACGTGAACTCACGGCACCTGTGGTTTCCTACAAGCTCAAGCATGAAGTGGGGCTATTGGCAGTTGATGGTTGATGGGTAGAGAAAGTCATATTCCTCAGTAGTCTAGGCAAGGTTAAGTTGCCCAGCTGAAACCTCTGACCTATACTCATGCAAGCAACCTTAATTAAACTCAGTGGGACATACACAGACACAGGTATAAAAGTAGGAGGGAGGCTAGAGAGATGGCTTAGTGGTGAAGACACATGTCTACAAAACCAGAAGACCCAGGTTTAATTCCTCAGGACCCATGTAAGCCAGAAACACAATGTGGCACATGTGTCTGGAGTTCATTTACAGAGGTTGAAGGCCCCAGCACACCCATTCTCTATCTGACTCCCCTATATATATATAAAATAAATGAAAATGGGAGGGGTACTGGTTGGAAAGAAGATGTACTTTAGGTGTGAGAAGGGTACATAGGCGTAGATAAGTGTGGATTGGGTGTGATGAAAATGCATTCTGTAAATGTATGAAATGACACACCCATTCTCATAAATAAATAACATATTTTAAAGGAAAAAAAAAACAAAAAGGGATTTAGTTACCACTCATTATTCATTTGTCCTCTAAATATCTCTTCCAGCTATTACAAGTAAGAACAAGAACTAAAGTAACAGGTTCTAAAAGGAGCTATTCCAGCAACAGGAACATCAAATTGGCATGAGTTGGACACATTTATGAGAAATAATTTTCTACTCAAAATCATAAGAAGTTACCTTTTATACTCTGAAATTTAATAAGCCACTGACAGAGATCAGGTGATTTGTGATTCATAAACAATAAACACACAACTATTTCAATCTACATTATAAATACATTAAAGCTGCAACAACTCTAATGTAGATTAAAAATAGTTCATATTCAAATATTAGCTGAAGGAGTAATTACTTAATGCATCACACTTAATTTCTTCTACGTAAGTAAAAAGTTTAAATTTAAAGATACAAATTTATTTTATTCAAATACTTTACCACTCAATTTTTAAACATTTATAATTCTTAAAACTATATATAACTCAAGAAAAATTCTAATGGATAAAATTAAAACCTTAAAACAAAGACACCATATGAAGGACATGTGTTC
This sequence comes from Orientallactaga sibirica, assembly GCA_036365145.1. Lineage (NCBI taxonomy): Eukaryota > Metazoa > Chordata > Mammalia > Rodentia > Dipodidae > Orientallactaga > Orientallactaga sibirica. Next base: position 9,027,455 of record JAEOAD010000372.1, on the reverse strand, counting down.
ATTATATACAATAATATATTAATAAATATAAGTTTAATTGATTTAAATTATATAAAAAGTAGCATTATAAAAATATTCACACATAATTAGGGTTAAAAATAAATGATTTTCCTAGACCAAAACCAAAGAAAACTGAAAAGATAACTCAAATATAAACCACAGAAAACAAGTAAGACTCAATAATTAGGCAACAAAATATAAGTTTTGAGGAGCTTCTTAACTATCTTGTTGGTAATGGCAACAATTCAAATCAAACTGATTAAATTTTTTCTAATTTAAATTCAAACTGGAACTCCATGCTTATAAAACTATATTGACAGGGCTGGATAGATGGTTGAAGGTGCTTGCCTGCAAAGCTAAAGGACCCAGGTTTGATTCCCCAGGACCCAGATGCATAAGGGGGCACATGCATCTGGAGTTCATTTATAGCAGCTAGAGGTCCTAGTGTGCCCATTATCTCTCTCTCTCCCTCTTTCTCTGTCAAATTAATAAACATATTTAAACTGACAGGAAGCAGTCAACCCTTCTCATTCATGGATTAAATACTAGAGAAAAATTTTTAAGTGTTTTTAAAAGGATCTTCTGTACCAAAGAATAATACTAAGATAGAATATAAGATAGAAAATACTTGGCAGAAGGTAGAAATAAATTGGATTAAGATTAATTTTATTAACTCTGAAAAACCTACAAATAAACATTTCTAACATACTATAAATACTATAAATTACTACATACCTAACTGTTGTAAGACAGTTGCTTTTACTTGTGCAGAAAGGTTTTCTGTCTGCAGAAGTTGTTCATAAGCTTCCTTTGCAGAATGATACTTCCTCTAAAAAGCAGAAAACATAATTTAGAAAAAATATAACCTTTAAACAATTATTCCAAATATTAATTACATGACATTTGTGCTTCACTATGTTTTAAACGAACTGAAAGAAAAAAGAACTGATTCCACTACTGAATATTTCCTTACAACACTAGAAAACTCTGAACAGACTATGTGCCAGAGTATATTAACACCAAAGCCGGGCGTAGTGTTGCATGCCTTTAATCCCAGCACACAGGAGGTAGAGGTAGGAGGATTGCCGTGAGTTCAAGGCCACCCTGAGATGACAGAGTGAATTCCAGGTGAGCCTGGGCTAGAGTGAAACTCTACCTCGAAAACCAAAAACAAACAAACAGAGTATATTAACACCAATATAGTATTCACTGTATTAAAATAGCACTAAAATACAACTTTTTAAAAATATGCTAATACTCAATAGCTAAAATTGTCTTATTATAAAATAACAAATAATCTCAACTTTATTTCAAGAGTATTTTTTTGTAATTTTTTTGAGTAAGTAGAGAGACAGAGACAAAGACAAAGACAGAGAAAGAATGAGAACGAAATGGCGCACCAGGGCCTCTAGCCACTGTAATCAAACTCCAGACAGGTGCGCCACCCCTTGTGTGAATGCATGACCCTGCACATGCATCACAGTGTGTCTGGCTTACACGGGATCTAGGGAATTTAACATGGGTCCTTAAGCTTCTCAAGGAAATGCCTTAACTGCTAAGACATCTCTCCATCCCCTAATTAAAATTTTAAGACAAAAGTAATGTTTTAGAAACTAACTGAGCTAGTTAATAGAATGAAGTTCACTTAGGGCTGGAGAAATCACTTAGTGGTTAAGTCGCTTTACCTGTGAAGCCTAAACACACAGGTTTGAGTCTCTATTACCCACGTTAGCACAAGGTGGCGCATGTGTCTGGAATTCATTTGCAGTAGCTGGAGGCTCTGGCATGCCCCTTTTCTCTCTCTCACTGTCTGACTCTCCTTATCGCTAATAAATTAAATAAATAAATTAAGAAAAATAAAGTTCACTTAATAAATATTAGTAATTTCAATGGGAAGTTCTCTAAAATCAACCCTAATTATTTTGTTTTATCTTATTTTATTTTTGAGGCAAGCCCAACAGACGGGCCTTTTTTTCTTCCTATATGAGAGAGAGAGAGAGAGAGAGAGAGCTCTGACAGAGAGCAAGAGCGAAATGTATGCATGTTTAGAATACTAGCAATTAGGGCACAAAAGCCAGAAACAAGCAGAGATTTCACAAAAATCTTCTTAATCAGTTAAAGATGACTATACTATAAGACCTCAAACACTTTCAAGCAATGTGTTCAAATTTATATCTTAGGAGAAGCACCTCATGCAAGTATTATGCAAAAAGTATGCATTTGAAAGCTGAAAAACTGTAAACAGAAGGAGGGAATATATAGGAGAGGAATTGGAGAAAAGAAAAGGAGAAAGGGGGATGGAAATCAAAATAAATTGTATTTGAAAATACCAGAATGAATGATAGCTAAATCTCTGTATGACAACTAAAAAAATAAATCTAAAGTGAATAAATAACAGATTAACACACACTTCAAGATGAGGTAGTACCAGAAATAAGAGTAATTCATAATAAAAAAGGATGAATTAATCCTCTAGGAAGATAAGACTTCAAAATACATGAATTAGATTGGCAGAATGAACACTGACGAAATACAATCAACTAAATTGCAGAAATGTGTTCTAATTTCACCATCAGGCTCACTATTGTTCTCTTTCTGATCCAGGGTCCAATCTGGAATATTTCCTCATGTCTCTGACTTTCATTACTTTGGAATTTAGACAAAGGTAAGTCTTTATCATTTCCCATATATTAATTGAAACTATGACAAGTATCCCTTTCTCCCCATTTATTTATTTATTCAATTAATTAAATCTGTATGGGTATATTGTAATCCGTACCTTATGTTGCATTACAGTAATTACTTGATTTGAAACTTGTGATTTGGTGATTAAGAATCCCAATCTTTGAAGTAAACTCCTGAGTCTTTTTGACATGTCTATCATTCTTTACTCTCTTCTTATTTCCTCATTTTCAGGAAGTACAAATATTTTCTAAGAACTGAAATTGTAGTTTCCCTGTCTTCTTCCTAAGAATTATTCATTCCATGTCTTAAAGAATGGTACTAGAGGGGCTATGGTGAAAGCTCAATGCAAAGCCTTACAGCCTAGGTTCAATTACTAAGCCAAGTATGTAAGCTGAACACAAAAGTGAGCTAGCATATGGTATTTGTTTATAGCTGCAAGAGGTTCTGGTGTACAATAAATTTTTTTAAAAAACTGGATTTAGAAACTAAAAGCTAAATGCCAGTCTATTTAAGGTATTGAGGAAGGTAATTGTTTCTACGCCTTCCCTGCAAATAAAGATAGGAAGTATATTTATGAATGTATATGTTAAACATGACACTCTCACATGTATTGCTATCAAACTCTCATATTCATAATGGCCATAAACTCACAATTATGTCTTCAATTGCAACTAGCACTACAATTCGACCAGGCCTTCATACCCTCAATTGAAAGTTCTCTCTGACAATAACAAATCTAGCTCTCATTATCCATAATGTTGTTTATTCCTAACAGTCATGTGACATCGTTACCATATTTTTAATCCATATATCTGTGAGAAGTTAAATATAGTGCATGATGCCTGTATAATTTTGTCTCTCCCTTTACATTAAAGTTAAAACACTGTTCTGCAATATCCTTCAGTGTAGTTATCCTACTCTTTGTAAAAGGTTGATTTGTCACTATATTTTTGTTTTTCGAGATAGGGTCTCACTCTAGCTCAGGCTGACCTGGAATTCACTTTGTATTCTCAGGGTGGCCTCGAACTCATGGTGATCCTCCTATCTCTGCCTCCCTAGTGCTGGGATTAAAGGTGTGCACCACCATGCCCAGCTTGTCACTGTTTTTATTTGGGGCATATGAAACATTACCAGGTTGTAAGAGTCAAAGCTATTCAGAAAGTATATACTTAGAAAAGTTTTGCTATCTATACCATCCTGCTATCCTATTTCTTACCCACTGCCAGCAGGAAAGCAACTTCATTTGCTCCTGACTTATCCTTAATACTCTTTGGTACATGTATATTTTGGTTTGCACATGTGTTTTTTTTTCCCACAAAAATACTTTTGTAGTTTGCATTTTTCTACTAACAATATAACCTGAAAATCATTCCAGGACAGAACTCATGAGACATAAACATAATAGATTACACCAGGGTATCACAATCTATTTTATAACCAAATATAGATATGGGCATGTAGCTAAATCATAAATCTTCTGGGTACAAGCCTGCTTGTACAATTAGAGCAAAACATGAAAATAAAACTATGTGTACATATAATAAACAGTACCTTTTGATATCTACAGTTGTTATAAAATTTGTCTTTCATAAACTATGCTTACCTAATTTTTAATCTCAATAAATTTAATGCTATTTTGTTGGGCCCTGCCCGGTGTGAAGCCGAGTGGTTAGCCCAGCCAGTCTTGGCCTACTCCCGGTGAGGCCTAGTCGAGCTTCCAGAGCCTGAGTAGAGTTTGGTGACCTGTCCTTGAAGTGACTCAGCACCTAAGCTGAAACTGCCTCCACCCAGCTGCTGCTGACGTGGTGAAATACTATTGGCCCTTATACCTTTCTCTCATCCCCTCTTCCCGCCCCCTTCCTCAAAATCTATAAATACCTCCCATGACAATAAACGGGGAGATTCCCGCCTTAGACGGTCTCCGCGACTCAATGTGGTTTTTCTCCCCGGTGTTTTTTTTTTTTTTGGGGGGGGGGTTTGAGTAGCCGACACCCGCCTTCTCGCTCAGCCTCGAGAGAAGCGGCTGGCCCGGTTCTCTCTCTCTTCCGCTCTACCTGCCGGTGCTGGAGGGGGAAAACCCCCGGCACTATTTTCCATAGTAGTTTGCTAAAGTAAATGTTATACAATTGGGGAAAAACTGCCATACACAATACCGTGTTCTCAAAGTAAACTGAAAAGATCTGAAAATTAAGCAGCTATGAAACCAATGGTAATAACATCAAGAGGGGATCAATGAACAAAAACATTTTAAAATCAGCCTAATAGAACAAGTACCTATAATATGTTGAAAAGAAAATGAAGGACTATGAATCACAATAGAAATCTCTTTTTTTTTGGGGGGGGGGGGGTTTGAGGTAGGGCTTCACTTTAGACCAGGATGATCGGGAATTCAATATATAGTCTCAGGGTGGCCTCAAACCCACAGTGATCCTCCTACCTCTGCTTCCCAAAGGCTGGGATTAAAGGCATGCAACCCCACACCCAGCTCACAATAGAAATCTTAAATATTGCCATTTGAATAAATCTTAAAAATTGTGCGTCATAAAGGTAGCTTCTATATACACAGCAAGTACTCTGTATAATATATTGACCAAACTTAAACACATCTCACTTAAAAGGTTCAAAACTTTAATTTCATTTTAATATGAAAAGTGACACTTTTTTTGTTTTGCTTTGTTTTTAAGGTAGGGTCTCACTCTTGCCTAAGCTGAACTGGCTGGCCTCAAACTCACAGCAATCTTCCTGCAAGTCTCCTGAGTACTGGGATTAAAGGCATGGCCCCACCACGCATTGCCAACAAGTGATACTTTTTTCAAGTTAGGTAAATTAAAACACTTACCTGGGTTTCATATAAGTGGGCAATGTGAAACTGAACTGCAATGGATGACAAAACAACAACAAAAAAAAGATCAGTATCAATACAGCAAGTTTTGGGGTAAATTAGGTTATGAATAACAAAATATAAAACAAGCATAGCTTATGCTATACAAATTTTAAGTATCAAGGAACATAACTTTGATTTGCTTTTAACTAAAATAAAACACATAGTAAAGAATAAACACAGTATGAAATCATATGTAGCTATTGTTGGCTATTATCAAATAAAATTTTTGTCAGTGTAATTATTGGTATTAATAGCTACAGCAAGTGAGTATATATTTTACAAAGTTAAAAATGGAAACATAAACAGGGCATGGTGGCAAACGCCTTTAATCCCAGCACTTGAGAGGCTGAGGTAGGAGGATTACTGTGAGTTCAAAGCTATCCTGAGACTACATACTGAATTCCAGGTCAGCCTGGAATTCTACTTCTAAAAATCAAAAAAAAAAAAAAAAAAAAAAAGGAAGGAAGGAAGGGAGGGAGGGAGGGAGGGAGGGAGGGAGGGAGGGAGGGAAAGGAAAGGAAAAGAAAAATTAAGAGAAAACACTTATACTCTCTATATATTTCAAAACATGACTTAAAACTGAGTTACAAGTCAAAAACAGTTAACATAAATGTTTAATATATCAGTATCTAAAATAAAATGAGATAGTTCCCATATATTACCTATAAACAACACTTAATTACAAAGTCAAACACCAGGATGATAATCATAGTAACAGCAGAAATGAGCTGATTTTACTTTTCAGTACTTTAGAATTAAACAGATTTTATCATTTTCAAAAGTATAAAACCATCAAAACAATTGCAAAGCAAGTGATAAACAGTTTTAGGATTACCATGTATGCATTCAAAATCAAATCAAAGTATTTCAACTTCTATTTCATGTTCATCCTGACACGTGCATAAATTACCCACCAGTGTATAAATTATTGAACAAGAGCAAAAATTGAACCAGGAATGAAAACTGGACATTGCCTACTTAAAATTATAATTTTTCACTCTTGAATGGCATGGTAGTTTGAATAGATGGCCCCCAATATATTCAGTGTTTTACTAGTTTGTACTTTGGATCTGCAGGAACCTGGCTGGAGGAGGTGTCACTGGGTGGATCTTAAGATGTGGTGGTGGGTTTGAAATTCCAATCTGAACATATGCCAAGTGCCTGAGCTCCTCCTGGAGTTCCTGAAGTATGCAATACAGTATGGCTTTTGGCTTCTCTCTGTGTCTGGACATGTGAAAGCAGGCCAGCTTCTTCTGCCATTATGGAACTTCCTCTGGATCTTTAAGCTTCTATAAATATCCCGTCCTCCATAACTGTTCCTGGTTTGGAAGTTCATCTCAGCAAACCTAAAGCTGTCTGCTACAAATGGCATGTCTATTTTTTCTCTACCTGGATTTCAACGAATCTAGGAGCTTTCCAAAATTACATACAAAAAGTCTGTATGGAGTTTTAAAACAAGACCCAAAGCTCTTCTCAAAGCTGAGAGGCTTGCTACCAATACAATATCAACTCCTAAGATTATGAATCAGATAGCTTTGGGCAAGTCCTTAAAGGCTGCAGTTTTATTCACTTATGTGGGAGATTCTTGTGCCTATTCCCTAGAACATTTAGGTTAACAGGTAAACTAAATAATGCTAATATATCTCACACAAGCTAGAGAAGCAAACAAAATATTTAATGAACTTTAAAATGAATTTTTTTTTAGCTCTAAAGTACTGTATCTCTGTAAGTTAAATATCAGATGTCAAAATTAAAATACCTTTAGAATGAAAACTTTTCATGAAAAACATAAAAATTATAACTGAAGATATTAAGGGTCCCCCCACACACACACTTCTGGTTCTACTGTAACTATAGAGTTCTAGTCAAGGATCACCTGAGATCATTACAGGTTAAGAGAGTGAGGCAGAAATGTAAACTCTGCTCTTTAATACTCTTATTCTGCTAAGAAGGTAACACGGGGTAATAAAAAAAATAAAAAAACAAAAAACAAAACACAAAAGAACAGAACAAGGTCAACAGCTAGCTGGTGTCCTACTACCACCACACACTTGGCTCTAGGCCCAGTCCTAGGTTCCATGAAAAGGACCTTAATGTGCTAGAAAGACAGTTTAGTGGTTTAAGGCGTTTGCCTGAAAAGCCTAAGGACCCAGGTTCAATTCCCCAGTACCCAAGTAAGCCAGATCATGGGGGGGGGGTGCGTGCACCTGGAGTTCATTTGCAGTGGCTGGAGACCCTGGCAAGCCCTTTCTCTCCATTCCATCTCCCTCCCTCCCTCAAATAAAGAAAAAAAAATTTAAAGGATCTTATTACCCTATGAACTATTAAGTCCAATGTCATCTTTTGTGATGTGAAAAGCATCAGATACTTAAATTCTTAAAAGTCCTCTTGAAATTACAGAAAAACTATACAACTAAAAAGTTTCACTTAGAAAGTCTCAAGTGAGGTGACAATTTCTAACGAACATTACCATAACAGATCCTGAAATTAGTATTTTGTTTTGCATATGTAGTATGTGCAGTAAGGCGTGAGTCTCGTGTATGTGCAGATGAGCATGACTGTAAGTCAAGAGAACATCAGCTATCCTTCTCTACTGCTCAATGTGTTGTCTCCTTGATAGTGAGTCTCTTTCTGACTGTGGAGCTGCAGGTTTTCTTGAGCCCCGGTGATTTCTCTGGTCTCCACTCCTCAAGCATGTGGCCATGCACAGCTGGTTACATAGGGTCTGAGGAACCTCAGGCACCCTTAGGCGTTTATGCTTACACCAAGTCCTTTTACATTCTGAGCCACCTCCCTAGCTGTCTGAAAAATTTTTAGAATAAACAAAATTAATACAAGACAACTATTTTATCCCAGAACAATCTTATGATAAAAAGTCATATGATAATGATTCTACTTTCTAAAACATAAACTGTTTAAGTAAATGGTTTCTCCTACAGAAATGTTTTCACAGCTCACTTTACTTTTTAAAATAGATACATTTTCTTTTGGGGTGGGGGGGCATCAGGCAAGGCCTTCCCATGCGTCACAACCCATATATTCAAAATTCTGCAGCCTTTTCACTAATCTAAACATTTTCTTAGACATTTCTAAACATGGAGACTATTTTATACTAATATTTTTCTAGGTTGTTGACTAAATAAGAGAACAGAGGAATCTACCTGCTCACTGTATATATCTCTTAACTGAGTTTTTTGTTCTCTGTGTAGCTTCAGGTTTAAAGGCAACAATATTTAACCATTGTTCTCTTTCTCTAAGCTTTTATTCCTTCCCCTAATACTATTTAACTAAAAGGAAAGAAGGAGGAAGGGGGAGGAATAGGAAAGGGAGGATAAAGGAAAATAAAACAAACAAACAAAAATATCACAGTAAAACATTTATTTTCCAACACCCAAAACCCATCGAATACTTGAATTTTTCATTTAGGTGCAATTTCTGTTGCACCTTAAAATTTTTTTCAAGGGCCATGGAGATAGCTTAGCAGTTAAGGTGCTTGCCTGCAAAGCCCAAGGATGAAGGTTAAAGTCCCCAGTACCCAACCCAGATGCACAAGGTGGCACATGTGTCTGGAGTTTGTTTGCGATGGATATATCCTCCTTTATCTCTCTCCCTCTCTCTCTCCAATAAGAAAATAACTAAAATATTTTTAAGAAATAAATTTTTTTTCAAGAAAATTTTTTTTAAAACCTAAACTGAATTAAAAGATATTCAATTATTGATTTGCTATATTAAAGTATACTACATGAACATACCAAAATATATATGCTGGAAAAACAATCCGCTTTTGGGAAAAAATAATCTATATGGAAATCGAAAATAATAATTGTTTGAAGAAAACCACTGTGTTAGAGCACACTTCCTAAGAGCTTTCATCTTAAATTGGAAAATATCATCTAAATCTTTGTAAATGATATGTTAAACTATAATAAAGTCAAAGTATTTCTTCAGAATTACCAAAAATTTTAATACCACACAGCAGAATCAGTGAGCTACCATAACTATCTTTGCATATTCACCTCTCCTAAAAGACTGACAAACCCGATTTGTAATTCCTCTAAATCATCTGTAAAATAATTAATATATACATAAAAAAGATCTTGTTCAATTGAGTAGGTAATTTTAATTCAACGACCCACTTCAATATCTATTTTAAACACATGCTGGTCACAATATCTGGTCTCACATGTTCTGGGTGCACAAGTAGCAACAACAAATAGTTATGTTCAACAATCCTAGAAGAAACAAACTACAAAATTTATCACTAACATTATTATTATTCTGGCTTATTACTTGCAATAAAGTGATGTGAATACACACAGCAAACTTTGGTACTTAATACTTACTTTCAGCATTAGACAAAGTGCAGAGATTACAGTCAACCAAGGCTAACTGCAAATGCTGTAAACAAGAGGAGAGTAAGAAAGTTAATACACTAATTTAGAGTCATATGAATGGGTCTTAAAATATTTTTGAGGCATGTCAGACCTAACACAATACTAAAACTATGGACCAAATAAAATGTACAAGCTAATCAACTTTAAATATTTATTGCTAGCAACTAATAAATATGTTGGTTGCATTCACTATGGGGCATGAATACACCAGTACATCTCAGTGGGGCAGACAGTGTCTCCTCAGAATACTTTCTTATCCTGTGGCTCTTACAATCTTTCTACTCCCTCTTCCACAATGTTTCCTAAGCCTGGGTAGATGTGTTAGAAGTCTCCTTTATCTTTCAGCTCTCTGTGTAATCAAATTCTGCTTTGATGAGTTTTGAGGCTAACTTTTCAGACCACTTTTTAATCCAATTTTTATCTAAGGTGAGACTTCAACCAACCTTTTTGGTTTTTTAAAATGCAAATGCAGTTCCCCACTACCACAAATTATGCAGTTGAGTTTCCCACATTTGGGGAAATCACAGAGGTCAGCACATCAGGAGTGCAATGGATAAGCCTTGACCTGGGAAACCCATCCTAGTGATCATGATATCTCCCCTACCAGGTAATCAACCAACTTTAAAAAATAAATAAAATTGTATTTGGGGGGGGGGGCAGGAAGGGAGGAGAGAATGGGTGTGCCAGAGCCTCCAGCTACTGCATGTGAACTTCAGGCACATGTGCCACCACGTATGTGGGTTCTGGAGAAATCAAACTTGGGTCCTTAGGCTTCACAGGCAAGCGACTTAACCCCTAAAACATTTCTCCAGCCCTCAACCAACTTCTGAAAGCAAAAATATCACTATGAAAAGGTTGCTGAAGCATTATTTTACTTTAAGTACCTTTTAGCTAGCCTGTGTTTAAATGTGAAATATAATTACTTTTTAGAATGTTTGTGTACATGTAATTCTTTAAGAAGTATAAAACCACTAATATTATAGTATTCACTTACAATACCAGAAGCATACCCAGACAATACATGTTAACATTAATGTATAACACAAATGTTTAAGAACGCATGCTGTCAGAACATCTGATGACTTCTGACACCATTAAATCAGGAATACAGCCAGGCATGGTGGCGCACACCTTTAATCCCAGCGCTCAGGAGGCAGAAGTTGGAGCATTGCTGTGAGTTCGAGGCTAGCCTGAGACTACCTAGTGAATACCAACCAGGACAGCCTGGGCTAGAGTAAGATCCTACCTTGAAAACAACAACAACAACAAAAGGAATATAAACAAATTTTTAAAAGTAAACAATCACTAAAGATTTTGTATAAATTTTAATTTATTTATTGCCTATGGATGTTTATGTGGGTGAGTGTGGGCATGTGCATGGGTGATAGTCAGAAGACAACTTTGGGTTCAGTCCTTGCCTTGTACTCATTTTTAAATAATTTTTTTAATTTTTATTTACTTATTTGAGAGACAGAGAGATACAGAAATAGGCAGGTAGATAGAGAAAGAATGGACGTGCCGGCACCTCCAGCCACTGCAAACGAACTCCACATGCATGCGCTCCTGTGTGCGTCTGGCTTACGTGGGTCCTGAGGAGCCTGAGTCCTTTGGCTTTGCAGGCAAACATCTTAACTGCTAAGCCATCTCTTCAGCCCCTGCCTTGTACTCATTTTGAGCCAGGGTCTCTCATTGTTCACTGATCTACTTGACAGTTCCAGAGAAAATTCTCTTGTGTCTACCTACTTTCTTATTGTAGATATACGGGGATTACAGAAGATTGCCACAGTTTCTAGCTTTTGTGGGGAGTCTAGGGATCTAAATTCAAATACTCAAGACTTGCATTGCAAGCACTTTATCCACTGAGTAATCCCCCTGGCCTTAAAGTTGGCATAAAATTTTACGTTAAATAAACAACACAGGCCAATATGTACGAAAACTTCTAAAAAATGGTCTCACAAATATGTATTCAAATTTTCCGGGTCTGGGGGAGATAGAACAGTGCATAAAGCATGTCCAGAGTTTGGACCCCAGCAGCCATGTAAATTCAGGGTGGTTGGCTATACTAGCTAAACTAACTGTAATCAGTGAGCTTTGGGCTCAAGTAAGAGATCCTACCTCAATAAAATAAAGATAAGAGTGATAGAGGAAGATACCTGACTTCAATTTCTGGCCTCCATATGCACCCAGACACATACAAATAAGCATGTACACCACACACACATATAATTTTTTTCTGAGTATCTACAAAATTAAGTCATTCTTATTTATAATGCAAGTATCTTAGTCTTATTTTATATAATTGTTAAACAAAATATTGATGGAAATTTCTAGATGCCCTATATAAACCTGAAAGAACGTTCTTTCATTAAGAGAAAAAAATTATCACCAAGTACTAAATACTGTACTTCAATACAGAATCAACTAGAAACCTCCACTAATAAGAATAAGCTAATGTTAGTTACCCAGTATTATACAGAAAGACAAGTTAGAAAGTGTCATTTGGTTAGAAAGGAGTAGTTGTTATACATCCAGTCACAAATGTGTTATATTTAGCTAGTCTCTACATTTTAGTATTCTTTTTAAATTTTTGTTTATCTCCACATGCATGCGCTCCTGTGTGCGTCTGGCTTACGTGGGTCCTGAGGAGCCTGAGTCCTTTGGCTTTGCAGGCAAACATCTTAACTGCTAAGCCATCTCTCCAGCCCCTGCCTTGTACTCATTTTGAGCCAGGGTCTCTCATTGTTCACTGATCTACTTGACAGTTCCAGAGAAAATTCTCCTGTGTCTACCTACTTTCTTATTGTAGATATACGGGGATTACAGAAGATTGCCACAGTTTCTAGCTTTTGTGGGGAGTCTAGGGATCTAAACTCAAATACTCAAGACTTGCATTGCAAGCACTTTATCCACTGAGTAATCCCCCTGGCCTTAAAGTTGGCATAAAATTTTACGTTAAATAAACGACACAGGCCAATATGTACGAAAACTTCTAAAAAATGGTCTCACAAATATGTATTCAAATTTTCCGGGTCTGGGGGAGATAGAACAGTGCATAAAGCATGTCCAGAGTTTGGACCCCAGCAGCCATGTAAATTCAGGGTGGTTGGCTATACTAGCTAGACTAACTGTAATCAGTGAGCTTTGGGCTCAAGTAAGAGATCCTACCTCAATAAAATAAAGATAAGAGTGATAGAGGAAGATACCTGACTTCAATTTCTGGCCTCCATATGCACCCAGACACATACAAATAAGCATGTACACCACACACACATATAATTTTTTTCTGAGTATCTACAAAATTAAGTCATTCTTATTTATAATGCAAGTATCTTAGTCTTATTTTATATAATTGTTAAACAAAATATTGATGGAAATTTCTATATGCCCTATATAAACCTGAAAGAACGTTCTTTCATTAAGAGAAAAAAATTATCACCAAGTACTAAATACTGTACTTCAATACAGAATCAACTAGAAACCTCCACTAATAAGAATAAGCTAATGTTAGTTACCCAGTATTATACAGAAAGACAAGTTAGAAAGTGTCATTTGGTTAGAAAGGAGTAGTTGTTATACATCCAGTCACAAATGTGTTATATTTAGCTAGTCTCTACATTTTAGTATTCTTTTTTAAATTTTTGTTTATTTTTTATTTATTAGCAAAAGACAGACAGAGAGAAAGAGGCAGAGAGAGAGAATGGGCACACCAGGGCCTCCAGTCACTGCAAAAGAACTCCAGATGTATGCGCCCCCTTGTGCATGTGGCTTATGTGGGTACTGGGGAATTGAGCCTCGAACGGGGGTCCTTAGGCTTCATGGGAAAGTGCTTAACTGCTAAGCCATCTTTCCAGCCCCCATTATAGTATTCTTAATCCTTAAGGCTTGCAATATCTTCTGAATGGTCAAGCACTAATAAGAGGGCATCAACTATTAAAAATTATTTACTGAGAATATATAAAACCCTAAGGACAATACAGACACTAGAAGTATAATAATCAACAAAAGTGAAGAATTATTTGCTAATATTGACTGAATGGGAAAAAAACCGAACATGTGAACACTTCAAAGACTGCTTGTGCTTTCTCTTGGTCTACTAAGTAGATTGCATATCTTCAAACATTCCTTTAGTGTGCTACCATAGCAATAGAAAATAGCCTATTGCAAGATATGGGTACAACAAGAGCAAAGTGTGTTTTCCTTTAGACAAAAAGAGCAGCATAGCACTCATACATTCAGATTGTACTACACTCTGAATCTAATTTACCCTGCAAGTAGAAATTATTTATTTAGGAAACAGATCTTTCCTTACTAAGCCATCAGTGGTTACAAGTGACCTAAATGGAAAGAACCTTGAAAAGGCCAGTGTGTAAGTTTTCCTTGTTTCATTGAAACACCACAAGGAAGAACATCTTATCAGTAGTCAATCAAAGCTGGCAGAAATCATTTTGACCATGTTTTATATGATTATTAAACAGCTTTAAATGCAGCAATTAAGGGCTGAAGAGATGGCTTAAAAAGAAGTTAAGGTGCTTGCCTGTAAAGCCAAAGAACCCAGGGCTAGAGTCCCCACATAAAGCAGATGTACAAGGTGGCACATGTGTCTGGAGTTTGTTTGCAGTGGCTAGAGACCCTGGCACACCCATTTCTCCCCCCTTCTCTTTCACATAAATAAAAACAAAATATATGAAAATTTAAAAAGCAGCAATCAAGTCCTTGGTATGCTATTTCACTCACGATACCATGAAATATCAAATATTTCCAAAGGGCAAAAGTAGAGAAAAACGTAATAGGCAAAAGAATACATATTCAAGGGGCTGAGGAAATGGCTTAGTGGGTAAGAACACTTGTTGCACAAGCATGAGGGCCTGAAAGGGCCCAAGTATGATCCCTATCCCGCATGTAAAAAGCAGGACATGGCCTCACACACCTGTAAACCCAGTCGTGAAGGGGATGGAGACAGAATTATTGGGGATACACAGGTCATACAGTCTGACCAAAAAAGCAGCTCCGGGTTCAGTGAGAGACTCCATCTCAAAGATCAGACTATTCTTACTCAGATTTTTCCTCTGAGTATTCTAAGTTAGTCTCTCTAATCTTCATGATTACCATATTTTACCAAAGTGTAGGAATGTAGCTGATTAGAACTTAATAAATTACACAGGTATGTGGTCCAATCTGCATAGACAAATGATCAAAATAAGAACCACGTTAATTTTCAAGTACTTTCCATCAACTGAAAAGACTACATTCACATCAGAATAAAACTGATATGTATAAAAATAACTAACACATGACACCATGTTATATATTTTTAAAGGAATACTGTAAAAATTTGCCCTATAAAAATTTATTTTGGGCCGGGTGTGTTGGCGTACGCCTTTAATCCCAGCACTCGGGAGGCAGAGGTAGGAGGAGCGCCATGAGTTCGAGGCCACCCTGAAAATACAGAGTGAATTCCAGGTCAGCCTGAGCTAGAGTGAGACCCTACCTCGAAAAAAAAAAACAAAAAAAAAAAATTTGGAACATACCTACATTTAATGTGACATTGAATATGCAAATTGCTCCATAAAGCTGCATTTAAACACCAAACATAACTACAAATGTAAGTAATATTGGTTAAATACTAAAAGTCATTATTTTGTTTGTACTGGTACATGTGCATGTGCATGTGGCGGCCAGAGGTTGATACTGGCTGTCTTCCTCAACCGCCTTCCTTCTTGTTTCTTGAGATAACATCTGTCATAGAGCTTGCTGATGTGGCTAGACTAGCAGGCCAGCAAACCCAGGGATCTTGTTTCTACCCCCACCCCCACAGAGCTCAGGTCTTCATGCTTGTGCAGCAGTTACTTTTCAACTGAGAAAACTTCCTAGTAATAGCTCAACATTTTAATTTGATGAAACTTGTACTCTTAAATATTGCAAGTAAAAAAATTGTGACACGATGAACCTAGAATTACCCAACTCCTCAGTATAGTAAGCTTGACTACTGCCATATTTTTAAGCAGCCATGACATTTCATAAATCATGTATCTCATCTATTTTTGGTAATAGAAACTGGGGACATGGAACAGAACTCAAGGAAAAATTAAATGTCAAATTGAACAAAACTGGCCAGGTATAGTGACATAGAGAAACATAGCCATCACAAAATGTCTACATAAAACAATCAGAAGATCACCTCATAACAGACAACAACTAGGGAAGATTACAGGTGTTTTGGTTCGAACTGAAAATGTTCCTCCTCTCCTCCCCCCACCCCAACCAGGCTCATGTGTTTGAACACTTGGTCCCCAGCTGGTGGCACTGCTTAGGAAGGTTGTGGGAGCTTTAGATGAAAATGGAGTTATGCTGACAATGTTGTGACCTGGTTTCCTCAATCAGAATCCAATCTTCTACTAATTAGAAAAAGCTAAACAAAAATCTGACAAGCTGGGCCACAGTGGCACATGCCTTTAATCCCAGTATTTGTGAGGCAGAGGTAGGAGGATCATCATGAGTTTGAGGCCATCCTGAAGACTACATAATGAATTTCAGGTCAGCCTGGGCTACAGCAAGACTCCCTACCTCAGGAAAAAAAAAAATAAAAAAAAAAACTGACAACATGATTCATATGAAGATCTCACAGATATAATGAAGAAAGGGCCAGGGAGATGGCTTAGTGGTTAAGGTGCTTTACCTTAACCTGTGAAGGCTTAACCTGCCTGTGAAGCCTAAGAATGCATGTTCGAATCTCGGGGTCCCACGTAGCCAGACGCACAGTGACACAAGCATGCCGTGTCACACATACACTCAAGGGGGCGCACATGGCTGGAGTCCTCAGTGGCTGAAAAACCCTGATGAGCCCATTCTCTTTCTCTCAAAAATAAAAATTATAAAAGATATATAACAAAGAAAGACACAGAGAAACTTAATACAAGAAAAATTTTTCTTAAGGATCTATTACAATATGCTAATTTTCTTTTCTTTTTTTCTTTCTTTCTTTTTTTATTTATTTTTGTTTGTTTGTTTTTCAAGATAGGGTCTCACTGTAGCTCAGGCTGACCTGGAATTCACTCTGTATTCTCAGGGTGGCCTCGAACTCATGGCGATCCTCCTACCTCTGCCTCCCACATGCTGGGATTAAAGGCGTGCACCAACATGCCCGGCTGACAATATGCTAATTTTCCAAGTATCTTCTTAAAATTTATCCAGAAGAAATGAATAGTTAAGAGTTGTCACATGGGCTAAATATGGTGGTAAGTAAATATGAGCTTTACTTGTAGAACTTCCCTTAACTAAACCTTAAAGTTCTTACCAAGCAGGATGTGATGGTCATGCTTTTAATCCCAGCACTTAGACAGTAATGTAGTAGAGTCTCCATGAGTTCAAGGCCACTGGGTTACAGAGTTCCAGGTCACCTTGAGCTAGAGGAAAATACTCACTCAAAAAAGGAGCAGAGGAGTCATTTACCAGCTCAAGACTCCTCCCAGCATGAGAGCTCTTCAGCTTTGCTTTCTGCTTTATTTTCTTAAAATAAATCCTTCATAACTTACCTTTCTGTGTGTCTACAGTTGCCAATTAGTTGCTAGGTGTAAGACAAAAGCTCAAGACCCACTAGTTTGGGTGGGTTATATATAGTATCTAGCACTCTAACTCTTAAGTTATGCCTGTCTGGAGCCCAAAGAGGCTTCATCACTGTCAGCACCCAATGAGATCTGAAGAGTTCAAAAGAAAAAGACCTCCACACAGAGGTGATATCAGGCTGGCTTACCCTACCTGATTTCAAAGTATATTAAAGAACCAAAGTAGCAAAACAGCCCGATTCTGACACATAAAGAGACACGTGAATCAACAGAACAGAAGATCCTGATATAAAATCCATCCACCTACAGCCAATTGATTTTTTGGACAAAAAATTTATATATATATATACATATGCATATATATATATATATATATGTATCAAGGTTGGAGAGATAGCTTAGTGGTTAAGGCACTTGCCTGTGAAGCCTAAGGACCAAAGCCAGATCCATATACTGGTACATGTGTCCAGAGTTTGTTTACAGTAGCTAGAGGCCCTGGTTTACCCATTCTCTCTCTCTCAAAAATTAAATATGTAAGTAAGTAAATAAATAAATGCCCCAAAAAAAGGTTCACTGGAGAAGTGGTGCTGGGAAAATTGGGTATCTATGTGTAGAATGAAACTATATACTTATCTCTCTCCAAGCATAAAAATGTACTCTAAATAGATCAAGGACATCAATATAAGGCCTGAAACCCTGACACAATTCATGGAAAAATAGAGAGAACATTTCAAAATGCTGGAAAGAGTAAGAATTTCTGAATAGAACTTCAGTCACGAAGGAGATGAGCTCAACAATTGACAAATGGAATCCCATGATATTAAAAAGCTTTTGTACATATATGGAGACTGTTACTCAAGCAAAGGAGCAGCCAATAAAATGGTAGAAAATCTTTGCCAGCTCTGTACCTGACAAAAGATTAATACCTAGAATGTACCAAGAGCTCATAAAATTAAACAACAAAAAAAAAAATAACCCAATCAAAAAATGGGCTCTGATTGCATCCCCCATGATTGAGCACTGCTCTCACAACTCATAAACCCATGGTGAATACCAGTAGTAACCCCACTGATGAGGGCCCTTAGTGGAATGGGGACAGGAAGGAGGAGAATGGTTCTAACACATGATTTGTCTATACAAAGTTTCATAATAACAACAACAAAACAATAATGGTTAAACCAAATGCCCACCACAAGCCATGCCACCTGTATCACATTTACAGGGGCCCAGGAGAAATTGCATAGAAAGCAGTGACACAAGTATTGCTCCCAATGCTAGCCTGACAACCAGCTCCAGGGAAATGGCGACAGACACTGTGGTGAGGCTACAGATAACTCAACTGCTAACAGACCCATCAAGGCTCAGGGACTGTTGTGGAAGAGGGAGCGGGAAGATCATAAAAGCCATAGGGTGGATAGAAATATCCTCAGACACATCCCCCACACTGACTGATGCCCTAATTGCCCCACAGGGAACACCAATAATCCAACTGAGGAGGGCTCTCAGGGAAATGGGGATGGGCGAGAAGAAATATAAGACTATAACCTATGTGAAAAATAAAAATAAATAAATGAGCCGGACGTGATGGCGCACGCCTTTAATCCCAGCACTCGGGAGGCAGAGGTAGGAGGATCACCATGAGTTCGAGGCCACCCTGAGACTACATAGTGAATTCCAGGTCAGCCTGAGCTAGAGTGAGACCCTACCTCAAAAAACCAAATAAATAAATAAATAAATAAATAAATAAATAAATAAATAAATAAATAAATGGCCTATGGTACTGAACAGAGTTCTCAAAAGAAGAAATACAAATGCTCAATAAATTATACCTCAGCTATACCACTCCTGGATATATCCCCAAAGGACTCTACACTGTGTACATCCATGTTTATTTCTATTCTATTTAGAATAGCTAGGAAATGGAATCAGCCTAGACTGTCCCTCAAGTGATGAAAGCTTCTCTACCTTCTATTGATTTTTATTCCAACTTACATAAAAAAATCTAAATATTTGAAGCTAGGGTCAGCATATGGGAAGGAAAATGTGTATTTGACTTTCTAAGCCTGGGTTACATCTTAATATAATCTTTTATGGATACATCCATTTTCCAATAATTTTTATAATTTCATTTTTTTAACAGTTCAATGAAACTCCATTGTGTCTATCTATGTACCCCTTCTGGTCAGAGAAGTGTCTTTTGGCAGTTGGTACTGACTACTGGGGAGACTCATAATTTGTCAAAGTGCTGAAAATTAGTGGCTGCTGAAAGCTCTGTGCTAAATGAGAGACAACTATATCACCCTCTCCAAAGCTCAAAGAACAGCACAGAAGAAAGGGCAGAAAGAATTTAAGAGCGAGGGATGAGGAAGAATGTTTTAGAATGCTGTCTTCAGGGCACAAAGAGCCTATTGCATTCATGACCTCAAGGCAACTGTCATTAACTGTACAACATTCTGTCATGGCTGGTGGAAGGTGTGTGTGTGGAGGATGGGGTCAAAGTACAAAAGGGAGTAGTTGAAAATAAGGGGATGAATGGAAAGTGCATGGAATAGAAGTTAACAGGAGGAAATTATGATCAAAATATATTATGTACAGGTATGAAAATTGTCAATAAAAACTCCTTACACTAAATAATTTTGCTAAGGGCTGGAGAGATGGTTTAGTGGTTAAGGCACTTGCCTGCAAAGCCAAAAGGACCCAGGGTCAATTCCCCAGGACCCATGTAAGCCCAATGCACAAGGAGGCACACGCATCTGTAGCTTGTTTGCAGTGGCTGGAGGCCCTGGTGTGCCCATTCTCTCT
Source organism: Orientallactaga sibirica (assembly GCA_036365145.1). Classification (NCBI taxonomy): domain Eukaryota; kingdom Metazoa; phylum Chordata; class Mammalia; order Rodentia; family Dipodidae; genus Orientallactaga; species Orientallactaga sibirica. The sequence goes on along the minus strand of JAEOAD010000372.1, from coordinate 9,007,128 downwards.
CCCCCCCCCTTCCTTGTCTATTTCTCTCTCTCTCTAATAAACAAATAAAAATATTTTTTTTAAACCCCAATCAAAAAAAAAAAAAAAAAAAATTTAAAGCCAGGCGTGGTAGCGCATGCCTTTAATCCCAGCACTTGGGAGGCAGAGGTAGGAGGATCGCGGAGAGTTCGAGGCCACCCTGAGGCTACATAGTTAATTCCAGGTCAGCCTGGACCAGAGTGAGACCCTACCTCGAAAAACCAAAATAAATAAACAAATAAACAAACAAACAAACAAACAAACAATTTAAAAAGACAAAAATAATTTTGCTGGGCTGGAAAGATGGCTTAGTGGTTAAAGCGTTTGCCTGTAAGCCAAAGGATCCCGGTTCGACTCTCCAGGACCCACGTAAGCCAGATGCACAAGGGGTGCACGCACCTGGAGTTTGTTTGCAGCGGCTGGAGGCCCTGATACACCCATTCTCTCTCTATCTATCTGCCTCTCTTTCTCAAATAAATAAATAAATTTAAACAAAAAAAGTAATTTTGCTAAGATCACCACAACCAAGGTTTGTTAGCCCTTTAAATTAGCCTTGCACAAATAAAAGTTCTACACAGGAAAGATTTGGTTGACTGTAAATGAGTGTTCCTTCTGAATTAAAAAAAAAAAAACTGCTGCTTTCATGAATATAGAGCTTTGTGTCAGTAGAATTATTTAGGTTATCTTTATACACATATTCAGAGGTAATTACATTCCAAATTTCTGATTACTTTTTCCTTCAAATATATTTCTTCAGCACCATTGTGAAACTCCTAGCAAAATCCCTTCTGCAACGTAAGAGGAATATTGTGACACTACTATGAAATGCTTATGTTGTAAGATTATTCTGTACAATGAAATATGTTAAGAGTCTTTGATACCTAATAGAAACTCTATGTCCCATTAGGTTTAATGCCAATGAAGTGTTAAAATATACAAGGTGGTATATCTGAACCATTTCCCACTTCAAATCCACAGAAGAATTTTAGAAAATGCTATACCAAGCCTGAAGAAAACTGGTAATTTTCAGATGTCCCTTACTCCCTATGCTACTTATCCTAGGACCTAGCAGTAGTTTGAATAATGAAATGCTGTCCATAGCCCCCTGTGTTTGTGATTAAGCCTCATCTTCAATCCTCTGCTTGTGGAGCCTTCCTGGAGGAGATGTATCACCAGGGATGGACCCTTGAGGTTTATTGGCCCGGCCCTACTGGGAGTCCACTAGCTAGTTCACTTATGTTGCTATCTCTCAGCTATAGTGGCAAGATGTGATGCTCAGTCTCTGCACCATCATACATTCCCTGCCCTGATGAAACATCCTCCTGAAACTGTAAGCCTGAAATAAACCCTTTCCTTCTATAAGCTGCTCTTTGTCCCAGCATTAAGAAGGTAATTGAAACAGATCTATTCCTCAATTGTACTTACCTTCAACTATTTTGATCTAAATTCTTCACAATTTGCTTGTGTAGTTATGTTTGTATAACTCTCAGCATTGCTCCTTAACAACTTAGGAATAGTTAACAAAACAGTACTCACAAAATTTTTCACTTTAAAAATCTAGACTCATTAAGTATGCCTAAGTACAGTTTTTAAAAAACTGTTAACCATTACTTATAAGTGAGTTTTTCAAATTACAGGCCAATGCAACGTCACTCTTTACCTCCTTTGCCTTTCCCTCAATCTATAGAATCATGACAGTATGGAACATAATACAGCAACCATCATAAATAGCCATAAGTTCACAAAATCATAAGCTTTCTCCTAGAACTTTCTATCTTATCAAATTGCAATTCTTTCATCATACAGGTAAACACTGTCTTTGTGAAAAGTCTAGTAAAACATAAAATGATGGTAATGACAATAGAAGGAACTCAATGAAAAAAATTGGAGAAATATAAAATTCTTGTAGGGAGAATATTAAACAAACAATATTGACTTTCTACAATATTTATAACTCACAGACCAGGAGTCAAAATAACCTTGAGAATATTTTTTTTTCTGTAAGTTAGGTACAGGAGATACCCTGTTGGTGCAAGTGGAAAGACTTCTCCTAAGATCCATATAAAGAAATGATCAATAACTCGTCACAGGTACAACATTAAGTAGCTACTTGTGACCTCTATAGTGGCCAATTGCTTATAGGGTGATGATTTAGATATCATTTAGATGTCCAGAGATTGAAATCTTCACCCTTTCTGACTGACCTTAGTCAAAAGTAAACACAAAACAAACTTTAATGATGGGATTAACCATGCAGCTCTCAGAATCGTTAACTACTATTTCTTTTGAAACCAAATTTATCTTTCAGTTCATAGCTGATAAACAGCTTTATCATAAATTTTTTGAAAGTGCCAATACAAATTCCATCATTTCTTGAAGCTCTAATATTTAACAACTGAAATGAACAACAACAACCAAAAAAAAAAAAACACAAAAAAATGAAACATTGTATCTTGGAAAAAAAACAACCTACCTTTAAACTAGACTCATAGTCTGTGTTCACTTTGAACATAAGCCCAAGTCGTAAATGAATTTCCTTGGCTCGACAAAAGCTGGGATCAACATAAAGCACCTCCTGAAATGCTTTAATTGCCCTGAAAGAATACAGACATAAGATAACTTAACTTTTTGACGTGCATATAAATGTTCACTTGCTAGTACAATAAAACTGGCTTATGCAATACTGTTTTAAATTTTCAGATTTATAAAAATGGCACGGATGTTATTTTAAAATAACCAGAAAAGGGGCACTGAGCCTTTTATATATTTAAATGCATATGATCTAATTTCATTAAAAAAGGGAGATAGGAAGATTAGCTAAATTTATTCTAAATTATTCAAACACATAGTAATTCATGGGTTAGTAAAATTCCTCACTGTAGATAATTTTACTGCTTCTGGAATTCCTTAGAGAAAAGGAGGGTAGGGTATAGCAGGAAGGTTTAGTTTTGAAGGAAGTGTGGGAGGAATTAATCTTGTTTTTACAATACTCTATAAAAATAAGACTTCTTTTTAAAAGTTTGTATTTTGCCTTTCATATCTGGGTGGGGGAATACATCTACATGATCGAATGAAACAAAAACTGGTTTGAACCCTAACAGATCATAAAGAGAGAGCTATTTTGAGTCTTCGATACTTTCAAAATAAAACTAGTTCTCAGGCTATAGATAGCTCAGCAATTAAGGTGCTTGCATGCAAAGCCTAATGACCTGGGTTTGATTTCCCAGTACCCATGCAAAGCAGATGCACAAAATGGCATACGCATCTAGAGTTCATTTACAGCAGCTAGAGTCCCTAGTGCACCCAATCATATTATCCCTCTCTCCTTGCAAATAAATTCAAATGTACATAAATAATTTTTTTGAAAATCTAGTCCTTTTATATAAAAAGTTTAGAATATGCTACTTTTTTTTTTCTTTCTTTCGGGGGGGGGGGCGCTTTGCAAGGAAGGGTCTCACTCTAAACTAAAATGTACTCTGCAGGCCCAGGATAGCTTTGAACTCACAGTAATTCTCCTACCACATCCTCCTGAGGAGTAGAGGTGTGTACCACCATGCTGCCCTGTACTTTATCTTATCTATCATGTGAGAGTTAGGGAAGAAAAGGTATAACAAAGAATTTATGAGGAACATGGGAGAGAGAAATCATCAGGAGAAATATCTGCTACCTCAATTGATACTACAGTCTCTCCCCTAAATGCAGTGTTTGTGGATATCTTAACTCTACGTGTGCCTTTAGTACAGGTATCTTTTCCACTTGGTTCACAACACAATGCAGGTATAAAGAAACATGGGTTTTTTAAAATATCTTTTCTATATATGCTAACATGGAAGTGTGCTATCAAGCTACAAGCAGAAACACATTCCAAACATACTAAGATAGGTCCTAATCATCAAACTTTTCCCTCTCTCCCTTCTTCCCTCCCTCTCCCTCTTTCTTCCTGGCGTAGGGTCTTACTCTAGCCCAGGCTGATCTGGAACAGTCTGCAGTCCTAGACTGACCTCAAACTCACAGTGATCCTCCTCCCTCAGCTTCCAGAGTTCTGGGATTAAAGGTGTACACCACCATGTCCTGCACTCAAGTTCTTGATACTGGGGGCTTTGTTTGATTTTTCTTTTTTTTTTTTTTTTTTTTTCGGGGGAGGTGTACAGGCATGTTTGTGCAAAGGCATGAGTCCCCACATGCATGCTTGCACAGGCTAGAGGACAATGTACTGGGTCCTTCCTCTCTATCCTTTCCTTGAAATGGAGTCTCGCACTCAACCCTCAACCATAAACTATGAGTCCCAGCAATTCTCATGTCTTTGCTTATCCCCCCAGGACTGGGCTTACAGACATTTGTGGTCAAGCCAAGATGCTTTTGTTAGTAGTGAGGAATCAAGCTCAGCTAGTCTAAGACCCACTTGCTTGTACAGCAAGCACTCTAACCCACTAGTCATCTCCCTATCGACATTCTGTCTCAAAATTTATTTCGAATTAGCCAGGCGTGGTGACGCATACCTTTAATCCCAGCACTCGGGAGGCAGAGGTAGGATTGTGAGTTCAAGGCCACCCTGAGACTGCATCGTGAATTCTATGACAGCCTGAGCTAGATAGAGTGAGACCCTACCTCAAAAAACAAAAAATACAAACAAAAACAAAATTTCAAATTAATTCCTAATAAAAACAATCTTCAGTGTTTCATTGTGAAGCTACTGAAATAAGCTCAAAGATCTTATTCTCTCTACTCTGGCTTAATTTTATCTCCTCAAATATGGGGATCTTCTATTTGCCTAATGACAATACAATACTGAAAACTTAATAATCATATCTCCACCAGGTGTGGTGGCACACGCCTTTAATCACAGCACTTGGGAGGCAGAGGTAGGAGGATCACCATGAGTTCAAGGCCACCCTGAGACTACATAGTAAATTTCAGGTCAACCTGGGCTAGAGTGAAACCCTACCTCAAAAAAACAAAAACAAAACAACAACAACAAAATCACATTTCCGCATCAGATTCAAGACCTATGAGCAAAATGTAGTCAGCACCATTCCCAATTAGGTCCTATTCCAAGGCTGTGAATTATTTTGTCAAGAATTTCCTTATGTAAATACTAGCATTCTTGTCTTTACTGCTTTTTACTACACTATCCTGGTCAGGAATATTTTTATTCTTCAACTGCCATCTAAACCTACTATTATCTTCAAGACTTACCAACCAAATTCAGTATCAACTGAATTTTGTTTCATTTAAGTGTTAAAACCAGCAGTTAGGTATACTCTATAATCAATTTTATTTGTGTACTATCTCAAAATTAACTATCTTCCTTAAGATCTGCATAGTTTACTATTAACATTCTAAATGAAACAACAAAATGACTTAAGAGTATCAGATGGGGATAGCTATTCAGTAGAATGAACTCCAAAATTTCTTTACTGATCATTTCCACTCACCTGACATGCAATACATTTACTCAAACATCCAAGTTCATTTCCTTTCAAATCTTTTACTGATTTTTCTCTCAACCAAGGGTGGATGAGTGTGGGCAAAAGTGTATGTGTATGGTACAGAAAATAGGTATCACTAAATTTGAATTTTGGTTATCATTATATTGCCTTCATATCTTACTGAAATACATGTGGCCAAAACTCTGAAGCACATAGCAGGCTATACCACAAACACATATAATTACTGCAAGCTACAGAATTCTGACAGAATCATAAAGGATTGAAAGTGACTACCAAAAATAACAAAATGCTTTGATGACCAGAAACCTACACAGTTCTCAAATATGTAAAGCATATGCTATATTGTACAAACAACTCATTATATTACTATGCACACTATTGTTGACACTTTCAATTATAATCTAAAAATAGAAAAATAGTTGAAAAAGTTGCTCCTAAGAAAATTTTAAGCCATCATTACCAACCCAATCAGACATGTTAGTTATTGACATAAAAATTTAGAAAATGTGGGCTGGAGAGATGGCTTAGTGGTTAAGGCACTTGTTCACAAAGCCTAAAGATCCAGGTTCAACTCCCCAGAACCCTTGTAAGACAGATGCACATGGTAGTACATGCATCTGGAATTTGTTTGCAGTGGCTAGAGGCCTTGGCATGCCCTTTCTCAATCTCTCCCTATCTGCCTCTTTCTCTCTCTCAAATAAATAAACAAACAAACAAACAAACAAACAAACATGTATATATATGTGTGTGTATATATACATATATGTGTGTATGTATATATATATATATAAAAAGAAGGGCTGATACTGTTTAAATAAAAAGAAAAATTACATGATTCATGTACCAGAGATGCAACACTTTTGAGACATTAGAGGGAGATTCTTTGTACTGGCAATGAAAGAAAAATAAAATCTCTCGCCCGGCTTGGTGGCGCACGCCTTTAATCCCAGCACTTGGGAGGCAAAGGTAGGAGGATTGCCATGAGTTCAAGGCCACCCTAAGAGTACAGAGTGAATTCCAGGTCAGCCTGAGCTAGAGTGAGACCCCACCTCAAAAAAAAAAAAAAAAATCTCTCTAACAACACTTCTGAATAAATTCCAAAGAATTGTGCACAATAAGAAAATTCCTGGGGCTGGAGTGATGGCTTAACAGTTAATGTGTTTGCCTGCAAAGGACCCAGGTTCAACTCCCCAGGACTCACATAAGCCAGGTGCACAAGGGGGTGCATGCATCTGGAGTTTGTTTGCACTGGCTGGAAACCTTGATGTGCCCATTCTGTCTTTCTCTCCTTCTCCTTCTCTCTCTCTCTCTCTCAAATAAATAAATAAAAATAAAATATAAAAATTTTTTAAAAAATTCCTAATCTCAGTAAATCAATAGTTATCAACAAATAAAACACAAAAGTAGTTTCATCCTAAGTTCTCCAATTCAGGCTGTCCACTGAAAGTCTCACCAAACATTTCTCCATGCTTTCTAACTTTATAACTGTCAAAGAGTGGCAAGGTAAGTTAAAGCAGCAATGTGAGCTGTACTTTCTGAAATAACATTTTTAATTAAGTAATTTGTTTGTTTGCAAGCAGAGAGAAACAGAGAAGACAGACACAGAGAATGGGTGTGCCAGGGCATCTAGCTACTGTAAACCAACTCCAGATGTATGCACCACATTGTTGCATCTGGCTTTACAAGGCTACTAGAGAATTGAACCTGGGTCATTAGGCTTTGCAGGTAAATGCCTTAACTGCTTAGCCATCTCTCCAGCCCTGAAATAACAAGATTAGCAAGAAAGGAAACACATAGCCAGGGTTGAATTCAGTCAAGTGGTTGGGGTGTATTATTTGAGAATGCAGCTATGAAACTGAAATTCAAGAAAAGGCCAGGCATGGTGATACACACTTTTAATCCCAGCACTTGGTAGGCAGAGATAGGAGGATCACCGTGAGTTCAAGGCCACCCTGAGACTACATAGTAAATTCCAGGTCAGCCTGGACTAGAATGAGACCCTACCTCAAAAACCCAAAAAGAAAAATAAAAAAGGAATTCAAGACAAAACCAAAAGAGAGGCCACTTACTAAATCAAACATTGCATTGTCCTTGACTGGTTTACACCTAAATTATTTCTTTCAGGCCATATAAATTTTTATCATTATGCCCAGAGGAACCATTACAAATACTGATGGAACAATAACCACCTATGCCAGGATGGTTGGTTTGTGCCTGTAATCCCAGCATTTGGGATGCTAAGGCAGGAGGATGACTCAAGAATTTGTAGGTAGCCTGTGATTCACAGTGAGACCCTGTATTAAAAAACTCAACAAACAAACACAAATGTAGACATAAAACACAGCTGAAAAAAAAAAAAAACATTTTCCTGAAGAATCTGAGCATAACTTTGCTTCTACCACTAACTAAAAAGTTATGTAATACTGTGTTGAAAAATCCGTCTTTTATCACCTACAAAACGAGGTAAAGGCATAAATTATTGCTAAGACCATCTCTCTCATTCTAGTTTTGAATTTTATGAGTATGATTCCAAGAAATGGCAATATTTAAAAACAAACATTGGCTTTAAGCATGACATACCAGAAATGAAGAAGGTAGAAACCTTAATTTAGGATCATGGTAAATCAGCGGCTAACTTAAGAAAAAATTACAAGACAGGAATGGTGGTACATATGTGTAATCCCAGCACTCAAGAGGCAGGAAGATCACCCCAAGTTAAAGGCTGGCATAGTCTAAGATTAATGTCTGGCCAGCCAAAGCTACATAATAAGAACTGATGTCAGACTGGTGGGGGTGGGGTGGGGGGAAGAGACGAGAAGAGAGAACATTAAAAAGGTCAATGATAACTCTGTAAAGTTGACAAAGTAAGGATGTGTTGTAGGTGATTCTTATAATATTCTATATGCACACAAGTTTTCTCTAACAAGGCAGTGTTTTCTTTATATGGTCAAAAGCTAACAAGACTTCAAAGGATAAGAAAAATTATTGTAGAAAATGTCATCCATGGCCGGGCATGGTGGTGCATGCCTTTGATCCCAGCACGAGAGGCAGAGGTAGGAGGACTGTCATGAGTTTGAGGCCACCCTGAGACTACATAGTGAATTCCAGGTCAACCTGGGCCAGAGTCAGACTTTACCTCACACCCCCCGCCCCCCCACACACAAAAACAAGAAAGAAAAGAAAGTGCCATCCATGCCTGAAGTTTCATCTTTAGGGAGCCCAATCCAATCACTATCCATGCACATGTAAAAGTACTATAATTTACAGGATGCACATCAGACAGAGTTATAATCTTTTGCCAAACACACAATTACTTATCTATGGACACCACACAGCATAGAATATAAACTAAGAAAAAAATCAGATACACTTCAAATTTAAAAAAAAAAAAATCCACATAGGGCTTTCTAAAGTTTAAATATACTTTTTCTCATGTGACCATCAAAAAAAGGCAAGTGATTACAATACAGTTTGATTTTTTTTTTAACTAAAACTTATTTATTTGCAATGAGAGGGGGAAGAGAATGAGAATAGGCATGTGCCACTTTGTGCATCTGTCTTTACCTGGGTACTAGAAAATCAAACCCCAGCTGTCACATTTTGCAAGCGAGTGCCTTTAACCACTAAGTCATCTCTCCAGCCTATTGTTTGATTTTTTTAAACAAATTAATAAACAGACCTACAAGTTATTTAAATCAAGATAGAACTAAGTGGCAGTGCTGAAGCCAGAACATTTTCACCTCAATTTCTACATTTTTTTCCTTTAAAGCACACTATCGTTTAATAACAGTTTTATACTCTAAGAAACTTAATGTCCAACTATGATGTTAGGTAGTATTATTCTTATTTGAAAATAAAAGAAGTGAGAGTTTTTAATCGGGTGTTTCTTTACTAGAAGTTAGACAGTACTAATCATTATGGGGCAAGACAGAATGGTCAACTTGGCAATAACTAGGAAAAACTTTAAAAATGCTAGTTATCCCCGAAGATCTTGAGAGTTGAGTTCAGAGTGATGGAGAAATTCCACAAAATTTCATAAACTAAGCCCTTTTTGACCAGAATCTCATGCCATATAGTTATTTAAAAAACACGAACAACTCTAAATAATCCAAGGTGGAACAATATTTTAGAAGACACTAACCATTCCAAGAGATTACAGATAGTAAGCCATTTTTTATTTTTCACATACGTATTTTCAAACAATCCCCCCCCAAAAAACTAAAATACACTATTTACTGGAAATAGCTGAAGTAATTAAGTTATGTCAACTTACCACTGAAATGCATTGTAATGGAAGTAGACCAAACCAAGACCATATAAAAAGGCAGCATTCTATAAAGGAAGGAAAAAAAGACACTTTTAGAAAAAAAAAGTTTATGTATAATTCATAAATTAATATTAATCTAAAAAACTAGGGTACCCACAGTGTTTTAAGTTCTTAAAACTCTTATACTGCATTACAGTATATTTACAATGCTTAAAACATACATATATTAAATATTTATTTATTTGAAAAAGATACAGAAATAGGCAGGAAGGGAGGGGAATGGGCATGCCAGGGCCTCCAGCCACTGCAAACAAACTCCATATGCGTGTGCCCCCTTGTGCATGTGGCTTATGTGGGTCCTGGGAGTTGAACCTGGGTCCTTTGGCTTTGCAGGCAAGCGTCTTAACTGCTAAGCTATCTGTCCAGCCCTATTTACAGGAGTTTTAAAGAAAATGGTTGGACTTTGGGATTTTTTTATTTTTTATTTTTGGAGAGAGAGAGAGACAGAGAGAGAGGGAGACAGAGAATTGGCGCGCCAGCAATCTCTCAGCTGCTGTGAATGAAATCTAGATGCATGCGCCCCCTTGTGGGCAAGTGCGGCATTGCGCACTTGTGTCACTTTGCATCTGGCTAACCGTGAGACCTAGAGATTGGAACCGGGTTCTTAGGCTTAGCAGGCAGGCGCCTTAACCACTAAGCCATCTCTCCAGCCCGACTTTGGGATTTTTGAGGCTGATGCTTATCTTCAGTCATCTCTCCAGCCCCTAATATATATATATATATATTTTTTTTTTTTTTTTTTTTTTCAAGGTAGGGTCTCACTTTAGCTCAGGCTGACCTGGAATTCACTATGTAGTTTCAGGGTGGCCTCGAACTCACAGCGATCCTCCTACCTCTGCCTCCCGAGTGCTGGGATTAAAGGCGTGTGCCACCACGCCCGGCTACGATATGTTTTTAAAACAACAAAATGACAGTCAGCAGTTATATAGAATACAATTTGGAGACATATACTAGTTTTTCTTTAATCAAACTTGCTCAGAAATTAAAAACAAACAATGCAACTAGCAAGTTTAAAATAAATAAAACAAATATCTATCTTCAGAAATAAGAAAATGTGTGGGTCTGTGTGGTTTTTCAAGGTAGGGTCTCACTTTTCAGTCCAGGCTGCCCTGGAACTCACTATGTAGTCTCAGAGTGGCCTTGAACTCTGTGATCCTCCTATCTCTGCCTCCTGAGTGCTGGAATTAAAGGTGTGCACCACCATGCCTGGCTCCTCCCCCCTTTTTTTGAGGCAGGGTCTTGCTCTAGCCCAGGCTGACCTGGAATTCACTAAGTAGTCTCAAACTGGCTTAAAACTCACAGCAATCTTCCTACCTCTGCCTCCTGAGTGCTGGGATTAAAGGCATGCACCACTGTGCCTGGCTTTTTGCCTTTTTAAATTAAATATTTATTTACAAGTAGAGAGAGATAAAGAAGAGAGAATGATAGAGAGAATGGGCATATCAGGGCCTCTAGCCTCTGTAAATAAACTCCAGATGTACGCATCACTTTGTGAACCTGGCTTTACGTGGGTACAGGGTTGTTAGACTTTGTAGGCAATCTCTACAGCCCATTTTTGCTTCTTGAACTGCTTTTAAACTTATGTTTAAAATTGTGGGCTGGACAGATGGCTTAGCGGTTAAGGCATTTGCCTGCAAAGCCAAAGGATCCTGGTTCAATTCTCCAGGACCCACGTAAGCTAGATGCACAAGGTGGCGCATGCATCTGGAGTTTGTTTGCAGTGGCTAAAGGCCCTGGCGTGCCCTCTATCTCTCTCTCTCTCTCTCTCTCTCTCTCTCTCTCTGTCTGTCTTTTTCTCTCTATCAAATAAATAAAAATTTTTAAGATAAATAAAATTGTTCAGAATAGAAACAAAAATATACAATATAAATCTAGGAGAAATTTTATCTTTAAAAATATTTTTAAATTACATAACAAAGCCAAAACCTAGTAAATCACAGTTTGTGTTTTAGTCAGTACTGATTCTTTTTGTAATTTAAAAAAAAAGCAAGGCTTAGCCTAAGTCATTTGATCTCTGGTCTCTGAACAAGTACTAGCTACCTACAGTCAGATCTGTTGTTGATGTTGCTGTTTTGGAATTTTTGTTTGTTTGTTTGTTTGTTTGTTTGTTTGTTTTGAGGTAGGGTCTCACTCTAGCCCAGGCTGACCCAGAATTCACTATGTAGTCTCAGGGTGGCCTCGAACTCAGGGTGATTCTCCTACCTCTGCCTCTGGAGCTGGGATTAAAGGTGTGCACCACCACGCCCGGCTTATTTTGGAATCTTTTAATTAATCTTGTCCTTTTTGTAATTGGGACTTGCTATCAGCCCTGACATGGTGATCCTCCTGCCTCAGCCTCCCAAGTGCTGAGATTGAAGGCATGCACCACCACACCAAACTATATTCATTTTATAAAAAGGGCCAATGGTTGCACATCTAGTGCAGATTGTACCAACAAGCAAGCAAATCTGCTTCACTCAATCTGTAAAGTTTTCAAACCAGGTTTTGTGAACCTGTTCTTAAATTTTAACTGACCAACATCTCTGATTTTAAATCGCACTGCCTTGAATTCTATGTACCAAGAAGTATACCCTGAGAAAAAAGTTTCAATACTAGTAGTTTATTTGGGAATTTAACTCAGGGAAATACCAGTAAGGAAATAGAAAAGCCATGCAGAACAGAAAAGAATGCCAATAAAGGGTGCATTATTCTGGTGATTTTAATGTGATATATCCCCCATAGCCTCATGTGTTTATGATGAACCCTCAGAATCAATCCCTAGCTGGTGGAACCTTTGGGATGTGGAGCCTTGATGGAGGAGGTATGTTGTTGAGGGCAAACCTTAAAGTTAGTCTAGCCCTCTGGGTGTTCAGAGATAGCTCACTCAGACTATTTCCTTCCTGGTGCTGTATAAGTACGATCCTCAATGTGCTGACTGTTCTGCCATGCTTTCCCACCATGATGAAACTTCCCCTCAAAATTCTAAGTAGAAATAAAACCTTTCCTTCCATAAGCTTTCTGGTTGAGTGTTTTGTCCCAACAACAAAAAGGTAACTGCTACAACTGCTACAACTACAGGAAGTTGGCAGATTATGGCTACTGGTAAACGGGACTCAATCCTGTTAGGGTTCTCTGGAAAATACCATGGCACATTCCCCAGAGTCATCTTGTCCTAGGAGTGTGGGGACCCAGCAAGTATCCCACACTGCCATCAGAGATTAAAAAAAAAAAAAAAAAGAATGTGTGATGCTGAGAGGTCAAAATGTACATGTGGGGGTGTCTTTTTGCATGTGAATTTTTAAATAATAATTTTCTAGGATACTGTACACTTTCTTTGAATTCGATGTGCCTTTTACTAACATTGAAGCACATTTAAGTACATTGCAAAATTGTAATAAATATGGTAATTGACTTTCATTACATCCTCATTACCCCCACACTATTGTGAATGAGAGCACTGTATCGGACAAAGGTATTCACAAATTGAGGGAGCCATGAAGGTCTCAAACATCCATCTCAAAAATTCATATTTAATTTTAATTTAGGAGAACTTTTTTTTTTTTTTTTTTGGTTTTTCGAGGTAGGGTTTCACTCTAGTCCAGGATGACCTGGAACTCACTATGTAGTCTCAGGGTGGCCTCAAATTCACAGCCATCCTCCTACCTCAGCCTTGTGAATGCTGGGATTAAAGGCGTGTGCCACCATGAATGATGAATGGCTCCTTAGTTTCTTTTTCAATTGCACCCCACCCATTTCTTCCTCTCCCTCTACTCTAGCATATTTTACTGTCCTCTCCTTTTAATAAAATACTCTTGTGCTTTTATATTTTATTCTACTTATAATTCATTTAATTTTGAAATGTTTTTTCTAATCTCATTTTCTCCTCTATAAAATTTTTCTCCACTCCTGTTTCTTTTCCCTGCCTCCTTATCTCATTTGTTGTGCCCAATTAAACTAAATGATTTTTAACTTCACAGCAAATTCTACAGTAGGTCTGCCGTTTTCAGTTTCATGATCGTTAGTGATGTATTAGTGAGCTTTAATTAATTTTATATGTACATCATGTATATCTTATATGGTTCGTTGTTATTGATGGCTGAAAGAGCAGTTTACTTACTGTCTCCTCGCTGTGTGACTGGACATTAAGCCATCTAGAGTAAGCTACTCAGTAAGATCCCCAAATAAAATCCCTAGAGATATTCAAGTAAACAGATGTTCACATCACAACACAAATGTGAAAAAGCAATGCAATGCAACTCCTCTGAAAGATCTTAATTCAACTAATGAAACAGGTAAATATGGAAAATACCACACACATGAAAATAACTTTCTTTAAACTGAAAACATTTAACAGTCAGCAGTTCTCCCTCTCCTCTTCTCTTCCCTCCCCTCTCTTTCCATTTCCCCCTTCTCCCCTCCTCTCCTCTCTTACAAAGTTTCTGCTAAGAAGATGATCATCAAGAATTCGTCTATCCAGGTAGGAGGATGGCCGTGAGTTCGAGGCCACCCTGAGACTACACAGTGAATTCCAGGTCAGCCTGAGCTAGAGCAAGACCCTACCTTGGAACTCCCCCCCCCAAAAAAGTATCATCTGTCCAATCTCCATCATGCCCCCCCCCAGGCTCAGAACACACTGTTGAAGAAGGAATAGAAAGAACTTAAGAGCCAGAGAATGGAAAGGAGTGTTTTAAAAGGTTATGTTCTGGACATAAAGTGACCTTTGCAGTCATGCACTCACATGGCAGTAGTACCTACACAAGATCTGCATAATATTGGGTCCATCAACATTTCATAATGAATGATGGAGGAAGGCAAATAATAATAGTAATAGTAATAATAATAATGAAGAAGAAGAAAGAAGAAATCAAAATAGAAGTGGACTCTATCTGGAAACAAAGTATTCAGTGGAAGAGGGATGAGGAAGAGGGACAAAAAAGGCTATGGGGGAGAATTATGATCAAAATATACTTTGCATATGCATGAAAACTGTCAACAAAATGTTGAAAAGTTTCACCTGTCCATTAACATCAAAAGGCTCAAGAAGAAAGAAAAACTACGGAGAGACAATTTAAAAATAAATCTCTGGTTGATAGGGGAGGAATAGATGAGTAAGCAGAACACAGAGGTTATTTAGGGCAGCAAAAAATACAGTGCATACCGGGTATGATGGCACATGCCTTTAATCTCAGCATGCAGGAGGCAGAGGGAGGAGGATTGCTAATATGATGGATTGATATTTTTATACATTTTTCTAAGTCAATGAAATATAAAACACACAGAGTAAACCCAAAATTATGGGCTTTGAGTGATAATGATTTGTCAGTATAGGTTCGTTGATGTTAACAAATGTACCACTCCTTCAGAGGGCATTTATAATGGGGAAGGTGTTGTAGAACTCTGTCCTCCAGGTATGACATGGCTGTTGCCATCTTGAAATCAGAGCAGCTGTGATTATCCACACATGACTCTCACAAGACTGGCATGGGACCCTCACAAAACTGGGTTTCCTTGTGGAAGAGAGGGTTCATAAGCTCTCAGCTCCCCTTCTCCATGCCTAAGTTATTAACAGTTGCTGAGGACAGAGAGATATCTTTAGTGGTATAGTTGCCCCTACGTTGCTTGTACTCCCATAACCTCTCACTCAGGCTCTTGAGAGTGATCCCAATTAAATTCACTGGTTTGCCAAGCTAGATTGGAATTGTTTCTTTGATATTGCCCTCTCTAAAGGAAATGAATAGAAATTCATGCAACAGCAGAGGTGGGAGTAGATGAGAAATCTTTCTCTTCGTTTTACTAAGGACCAAAACTGACCTAAGCAAAAATAGAGTCCAACAGAGCCTTCGGTTCTTTTCTATTAAAGCCCTAAACCACCACCACCACCACATCCTTGTTGATTGTTAGGTCAGAATGGGCTCCCAAGATGGAGTCACCAAGGACAGCAGAATGGTGACAGAGACATAAGGAAGTAAATTATCCACATTACTCAAGAAACTGCCTAGCCATTATCCCTTCCTTGCCTAAAATGCCCCCAGTCATGGTTTCCTGACCCCTTATCTCCGTCAGTTGCCTGGTCACTGTTCTGGTCTCAAACCCTAGCTATTTGAAATGGCTAATGTAAAGAACAAACTAGTTCTTTTCCCTTCCTCATGTTCCCCGAACTGAAGAAGCCTATAAAGCCCACTACCTGAAAAACTCAAGTTTGCTGTGCTCCGCTCTTGAGACTCAGTCCTGGCAACTTGTGTTTTTCCTGAATAAAAACTTTCATCTTTGCCTCAGAGTAGTCTGTGTGGTCTTGGTCATTCCCAAACCTTACATTGATAACATAAAACTTCATCTTTGTTTATTCATGTATTCATCAAAACAACAAGTGCAGGATTAACCTTTTCTTTTCTCCTGTTAATCTGTCAGTTAATTTTCAGGGCCCAAACTCCTAGACCCAAGTGAGAAAAGGTCTAGCATCAACCCTGTATATAATAATATTATATAGGCTTGGTTGTGGTAGTTTGAATAGATCCCTTCCCCACACACTCAATAAATTCATGAGTTTATTAAAGCTTTTTGGATTTCCATCCACTTGGCTGGAAGAGGTCACTGGGCAGATCTTAGGGTATAGCTGTAAGGTATGGAGGTAGATTTGGAACTCCAATCTAAAGATATGCAAAGTGCCTGAGTTCCGTCTGGAATTCCTAAGTGTGTGCTTGTGTGTGGTGTGGCTTTTGAGGATTTTGTTTGTTTTTTGTTTGTTTGGGTTTGGGGTGTTTCTCTCTCTCTCTCTCTTCTCTCCTTGGTCCTATGAAAGAGGACCAGCTTCTTCTGCCACTATTGAACTTCCCCTGGATCTGTAAGCTTTAATAAATATCCCTTCTTCCATAACTGTGCCTGGCTTGGAAGTTCACCTCAGCGACCTGAACCTGTCTATAGTAGTCATGGAGCTATCATGATTTAAAACAAAAAACAAGCTTTGAGGACCACAGTAAATTATCAGTAAGTTTAAGACCAGAACAGTTCAACAACTTGGGAGGCAGAGCTATATTCTCTTTACTGTGATTAGGTTGAAAGCCTTTAGCCTAGGTTATGTAGCAGTAAGCAGCACTACAAGAAAGGAATCTGTTTCTCAAAGTGGGGGAAAGTGAAAGGAACAGAAGAGGATGTTAGGAAAACTATTTATTTTAGCCTCCAAAATTTTTATTAAGTGAGATCTAAGACAAGTATAGTCTAGGACAATTAAGAAGGTTCTAAATGATAACACACTGTTATAAAACTACCAACTTGGGAATGGAATAACAGTTTTACTATAGCCAACACCAAGCATTCCATAATCTAGCAATTAACTTTATAAGACAATTTATATTTTGCTCATTCAACTTATACTGAATCACTTACTTCCTTAATATCCTTGAACATATCTTTTGGACAATGAAAATGGTTTTCCTAGCTATAGCAAAAACAATGACGAAAGCTTATTGCTTGTATCAAATCCAAAGTTAAAGCCTCAAGTAGAAATTGTGTTTACAAAATATATGTGTAACGTTCATAATAAATCAGATGGCAGAGAAAATCAGACTGGTCAGAATCTAGACTTGTTACTAATTATAAGACTCAAAACAACTGATGTGAGTTTCAATTTCTTCATTGTTCTTAAACAGTATCTCTATTTCATAGGATCATTTTGAAAATCTGATTTATACATGAAATACATAATATACAATGTACTAACACCACCAAGAAAATTATCTAGCACACTGTAATTAATCAACAGATATGCATGATACCAAACAGGGCTTAAAAGAAAAAGATTTAAATCTGCCAGACGTAGTAGCGCATGCCTTTAATCCCAGCATTCAGTAGGCCAAGGTAAAAGGATCCCTGTGGGTTCAAGGCTAGCCTAAGACTACATTGTGAATTCCAGGTAAGCCTGGGCTAGAGGGAGAACCTACCTGGGGGGAGGAGGGAATCTATGCAATGTGGTAATCAGAATATTTTAAATATAGTACTTAAGACTTGGAGATAGCTTGATTCACTCAAGCAGGAAGGTTAGCATGGTTATAGGTTGTCACAGTTGGATGTTAAAAATGTTTGAACAGGGCTGGGGAAATGGCTCAGCAATTAAAGGCATTTGCGTGTAAAGCTTGCAAGTGCCAGGGATTCAATTTCCCCGCACCCATGTAAAGCAAGATGCAAAGTGTGCATCTGCAGTTGGTTTGCAGTGACAAAGAGACCCTGGCACACACAAACAAGCACATGCACACACACACAAACAAATATTATAAGATGACAAGGAACCGTCCCATCTGATCTCATTAGGCAACAACTTAGTAATATGAGCATTCCTAGCTACAAGGGAGACTATGAAATATGTAGTTTATTTGATGGTGAGAGAAAATAGTAAGAGATTACATGTGGCTATAAAATTCTCTACTCATATAGTAGTTACGTACTCAATGCTGGGGGGGAAAAAACACCCAACCAAAAGCAGCATAGGTAAGGAGTTTATTTTGGCTATTTTTGTGGGGTGTTTTTATTGGTTTATGCTGTACATACAATATAGTAAGAATGTGCTAACCCTTTGGAGCAGAAATGGAAGGAGCTGACAATGAAAATACCAAAGAGCTATACTAGACAAGGTTAGTCACTCCCTATCTGGGGAGAAGCCTTGGATAAAGGTAGTCATTTTAACTTTCTTAAAACCTAGCTAGTGCAATAGCAAAATTGAAAGGTTTTCCTTCTTCTACTTGTTTGTAATTATATTCCCATTGCCTAGGAAAGAATTACACGAAGAAATAAAACTTCCAATGTCATATATACATTATTATGGTACAGAAAGGAACTAATATTGTGTTAAGTGGTATTTTGAAAGTGGGCTGTCTCCCATGGCCTCACATTTAGACCCCACCTTGTGGAGCTTTTGGGAGGTAGAACCTTACTGGAAGAGGTGTGTCACTGGGGTCAGACCATGAGGCTTATTAGTCCAACTTGACAGTGCTAGCCAGCTCACTCTTGCTACTCCTTCCCAGCTGCTGTGACAAGATGAACTATCCAGCCTCTGCTCTGCCATGCCATGATGAAACTTCCCCTCAAGGCTGTAAGCCTTTCCTTCCATGTGCTACTTTTGGATTGGGTGTTTTGTCCCAGCAACTGTATATATCAAAAACAGTTTGAGGCCCTTACCTCCAATTTCTTGTGTGTGGTTTCCACAAATCCTATAACTGTCATATTGAAATTCTTTTTAACCTAGTAAAATCTCACCTTAATAGGCCTGACTTATACCAAAAACAATTCTTAATGAATTCTGACCTTAATGTCCCCACTATCAACTGCTTATTAAACTTTACCAAAGTGATGTTCTTTCTTACCATGGTAAACTATAAATCAAGGCTTCTACGTTCTTGGTAGTTGAGCATTCAATGTCTGGAAAATGGGAGGCTCTCAATTTCCTGTTAAGAACTGTATAATAAGAAACTACCCATGCTACACTCATACACTGAATCCAAAAAGTAATTAACATTTCACATACTGGGTATTTTTATATTCCCTTACTATTCAAAATATCTTACAGTAATTTTTTCATAATAATCTATTCAATTAATTTCCCTTCATAAGATCAGAGGAGAGGTTAGTAGACTGATTTGTTCCAGACTTAAACTTTTGCCTTCTCTACCCAAGCAAGAATAATAGAAAAGATGACAAAACATTGTTTTAAACTTGTTTTCAGACATTATGAACATTTGGGACACTTTCAGGTAAGATGGAGGACTAGAAGCCCCACCCAAGGAACAAGAAGTAATACAGGAGTAAATGAATCTCCACTCCTGTGTATATTTTATTATGGTTTTGTGTTTGTATATTGTTCAGTTGGGTTTAAGGATTGTTCTGTATGTTTCTCCATTATTTTCACTCTCATTCCAACCTCTTCTCTGTACTCACTCCTGCTTAGCTCCTCCTTTTATACTCCATAACTACAACCTTCTATAGACTTAACCTCCCAGATAATTTTCACCTCCATCTTTACTTGAACTAACACTAATTCTCAGTCTAACTCAACCAATGTCCCATCCCTCCCACTTCTAAATAACCAAAACCCTAGTATACCATACCATCCTTGCTCCTTTATCCACCAAGAATTATTAGTGTCAAAAGGATCAATGTTATTGATTCATATTTGAATAGCAGTCATATCTATAAGCTCTGTTCATTCCTGCCATTAGTATTCTACTCTGGAAGTAATACATAGGCCACACTAGAAACCTTAGGCTCCTAGACTAAGGATACAATTTCCGAACTATACACCTAAGAATAGCTGATAAAACAGAAAAATCAATGAAACAACCTGAGATACAAAAATCCAACACAATAAAAAGAAATGCTAAAATATTCAAAACATTTTTTCTACAACAGAATAAATTAATTGAATGAAAGAGCAGCCTACAGAATGGGAGATAATCTTCACCAGCTATACATATGACAGAGGATTTATATCTAGAATACACCAAGAACTCAAAACACTAAACAAGGGCTGGAGAGATGGCTTAGCAGTTAATGCTCTTGCTGCAAGGACAAAGAAGCCAGGTTTGATTACCCAATACCCACATAAAGGCAGAGGCACAAGGTGGCACTTGAATCTGGAGTTTGTTGACAGTGGCCAGAGGCCCTGGCACATGCATTGCCACCCCCCTTCATTCTCAAATAAAGTACTTTTTTTTAGAAAGCTGAACAATAAGAAAATAAAACAGCCAGCCATGATGGCGCACGCCTTTAATTCCAGCACTCGGGAGGCAGAGGTAGGCTGTTTGCTGTGAGTTTGAGGCTACCCTGAGAATACATAGTGAATTTCAGGTCAGCCTGGGCTAGAGTGAGACCCTACCTCGAAAAATAAAAAAGAAAAGAAAAGAATCCAATGGGAAAAACAGGCCACAGAACTAACAGAAAATTCTCTAAAGAAGAAATACAAATGGCCAATATATTATTTAAATGTTCAATATTCAGAAACTGCAAAATTAAAAATATTTTGAAATTCTATTTAACTCTGGTCAGAATGGCTACCACAAGGAAACAAATGCTAACAAGGGTGTTGGTGAGTGTAAACTGGTATAACCATTATGGAAATCAGTAGGGAGGTTTCTGAATCAGCTAAAAATAGATCCACCATATGATCCAGCTATACCTCTTGGGCATATACCCTAAGGACACTATACTACAGATAATAGTTACTCATCAATGCTTATTACTCTAAGTCACAATAGCTAGGAAAAGCAATCAGTCTAGGTGTCCAAATGATGAACAGATAATCAAGATATGATAAATATGTACAATGGAGTTTTATTCAAATGGAAAGAAAAGTTATGAAAGGTGAAAGAAAATGAATCTGGCAAAGATTATACTAAGTGAGGTAACCGAGACTCAGAAAGTCAAACACTTCATGTTCTCTCTTACATGCAGATCCTTGCTTTGAATTTTTAGATTTGTGTGTAAGTTGGAATAAAAGTCAGCAGTAAATGCCAGGAAGTTAGAAAGGGCCCATGAGAAAGGGAAAAGAGGGAGGGGTTAAAGGAGAGGGTTAGTGGTTGTGTAAATACAGGGGAAGAATACTAGGTATAGATAGGTCTAACTGAAGATGTTATTAAAAAACCATATGGAAATTTACTTTGTTGTTAGCTAAACACACACACCCCAAAAGCCATTTTCCTTTATTAATCTTGGCTTCCCACTGAGATGACAGGATTGACCTAAGAGCCAGGTACCCATCTGAACTACATTAGGTAGACACTGTCTCAAAGTAGGAGGAAAAAAGGGGAGGGGGGATAAGAATTTCACTTCTAGAGTCCATTCTCTATCCAGCAAAAATGATTTTCAAAACCAGAGTTATTAGTATTTTCACATAAAACTAAAAACAAAACAAAACAAAGAAAAAAACCTCAGGTTCATCACTACCATCTCTACATCAGGGCATGCCCACGATCCCAGCTTTGAGAGTTGAAAGCAGATCAGATGCTCAAGGTCACCTTCAAATAAATTTCAAGATTGAGTCCATCCTGAAGTATTTCTTTTTAAAAAAGAAGCTGGGCTGGGCGTGGTGGCGCACGCCTTTAATCCCAGCACTTGGGAGGCAGAGGAAGGAGGATCGCTGAGAGTTCGAGGCCACCCTGAGACTACATAGTTAATTCCAGGTCAGCCTGGACCAGAATGAGACCCTACCTCGAAAAACCAAAAAAATGGAGGGGGAGAGGAGGAGGAGGAGGAGCAGCAGCAGCAGCAGCAGCAGGGGGGCTGGTGAAATGGCTTAGCGCTTAAGGCACTTGGCCTGCCAAGCCAAAGGACCTAGGTTCAATTCCCCAGGACCCACATAAGCCAGATGCACAAGGTGGCACATGCATCTTGAGTTCATTTGCAGCAGGTGGAGTCCCTGGCTCACCCATTCTCTCTCTCTCTAAAAAAAAAAAAAGTGGGCTGGAGAGATGGCTTAGTGGTTAAGGCACCTGCCTCCTAAGCCTAAGAACGCTGGTTCCAATCTCCAGAGGTTCCAATCTCCAGGTCCCACGTTTAGCCAAATGCAAAGGGGCGCAACGCCGCACTTGACCACAAGGGGCGCACGCATCTGGATTTTGTTCGCAGCAGCTGAGAGGCTGCTGGTGCGTCCATCTCTATCTGTCTTCTTCTCCCTCTCTCTCTGTCTCTCTCTCCCCCCAAAAAACAAAAAAATTAAGGGCCAGCACTGATGGTGCATGCCTTTAATCCCAGCACTTGGGAGGCAGAGGTAGGAGGATCATCAGGAGTTCAAGGCCACCCTGAGACTAAAGAGTGATTTCTAGGTCAGCCTTGACTTGAGTGAGACCCTACCTCAAAAAAACAAAAAAAGCCGGGCATGGTGGTGCACGCCTTTAATCCCAGCACTCAGGAGGCACAGGTAAGAGGATCGCCATGAGTTCGAAGCCACTGAGACTACATTGTGAATTCGAGGTCAGCCTGAGCTAGAACAAGACCCTACCGTGAAAAACCAAATAAAAAATAAAAATTTAAAAAGAAAAGAAAGTTAAATGACAGTTTGGGGCCTAAAAGGTAATACATGGAAACATTTCACAGAAATTAATGAAGAAAGTAATGAAAATCAACAGAAATAATAAATACTTGGTTGAATACAAATACACAGACCTTTGCAAAGTAAACTATCATCAAATGGGGTTATTAAACTACATGTGATATGAACAACAGATGTCACATAAGGATATGGATGGGTAACTAGACCTATACAATTACGAACTTCATATGTAGCTACAATAATATCCACTGAACGACACTAATGGGCATAGGAGTCGGGTTGAAAAAGATTCTCTCCAGAATTTCAGCAGAATTAACAACATCTCCCATGAAGACTGCCTACTTAGAGATAATATTCCTTCTATGTAGAGGTAATTCAAATGTTAAAATAGCAGCAAACCATGTTTAAGGCCTTATCACATATGTATCTAATATCCTTTTCCAGGCAATTTTCTAGGAATCTCATTCCATTTATAGTAAAAGACATGTTTTAAGATCCTTGTACAATGCTTGTGAACCACAGTATTACAGTATCAGATTCAAATTCTATTCAAAGCACCCCAGTAACCACTCTATCACTAGATGGGGGGCTCCTTACCAACCCTTTGAGATGTAAATTCAGAAGCCACCAAAATCACACAACATGTTACTGCTATGACATTTTTAGTGCCACTCTCTCTGGAGAAGTCCCTATCCACACTTGAATATGTGCTACTTTTACCCTAAACACCTCTTTCTCTCCATTAATAACTATGCTTAACTATGTCAAAAACCTGTATTTTAAAATACAATTGTGAGGCTGGAGAGGTAGCTCAGTCAGTAAAGTACTTGCCTTGTTCAGTACAAGGACCTGAATTCAAACCCTACAACCCGTGTAAAAATGCCAGGCATGAGGGAAGCAGGAGTATGAGGACTCCTAGGGCTCTCTGGACAGCCAGGCGTAATGGCGCACACCTTTAATCCCAGCACTTGGGAGGCAGAGGTAGGAGGATTGCCAAGAGTTTGAGGCCACTGTGAGACTACATAGTGAATTCCAGGTCAGCCTGGGCTAGAGTGAGACTGTACCTCGAAAAGCCAAAAAAGAAAAATAAAAAAAAGAAAAGAAAAGAAAAGAAAAGAAAAGAAAAGAAAAGAAAAGAAAAGAAAAGAAAAGAAAAGAAAAGAAAAGAAAGAAAAGAAAAGGTGGCTCTGGGAATGACACCTGAGGCTGTCCCCTGGCTTCCACACACACGTGCATGCACACACTTAAGAAATGACCATAAGAGAATGCTTAGAACTCCTTGAGCAGTGAAATTTCAAAAGCTTCCAAAATCCGGGCCTGGAAAGATGGCTTAGAGGTTAAGCACTTGCCTATGAAGCCCCTGATTCTAGGCTCAATTCCCCAGGACCCACATAAGCTAGATGCACAAGGCGGCACACATGCATCTGGAGTTGGTTTGCAGTGGCTGGAGGCCCTGGCGTGCCCATTCTCACTCTATCTGCCTCTTTCTCGGACTGTCACTGTCAAATAAATAAATATATATAGACAGACTGGAAAGATGGCCTAGCTGTTAAGGTGCTTGCCTGTGAAGCCTAAGGACCCTGGTTCAATTCTCCAGGTCCTACGTAAGCTAGATGCACAAGGTGGCACATGCGTCTAGAGTTAGTTTGCAGTGGCTGGAAGCCCTGGCGCGCCCATTCTCACGCTCCCTTCCCCCTTTCTCTGTGCCTAATAAATAAATTAATTAAATTAAATTAAAATTAATAAATTAATAAATTAATACATAGCTTCCAAAATCCTATATGCAATCGATTCCAGGACACATAAGCACAACTCTACTTTGTTGTGTGTACATGTATGTATGCATGTTTGGGAGGGCACATGTGAGTGTGCAGGTGTGCATGAGTATGTGTGTGTGCATGTGGAAGCCAGAGGCTGATGACATGCTTCCTCAGTTGATCTCCACCTTATCCTTTGAGCTTAACCTAAAGGTCTGGGATTTGGTTGTAGACTAGGCTAGCCAGTATGCCTTAGGATCTGCCTGTCTCCACCTCCCCAGCACTGAGACTACAGGCGCATCTCACTAATCATTTATGTGGATATTACAGATCCAAACTCAGGTCCTCATGCTTACACAGCAAGCACTTTATCAACTGAGCTATCTCTCCTGCCCTTCTTTCTATTTCTAATAAACCTCAGGACCAGAGAAATGGTTCCGTGGTTAAAGGTGCTTGCCTGCAAAGACTATTGGCCTAGGTTAGATTCCCCAGTACTCAAGTGAAGCCAGATAAACAAAGTGGCCATGCATCTGGAGTTCACTTGCAGCAGCAAGAGGCCCTGGTGCCACCACTGACTGACTGTCTGTCTGTCCCTCCCCCTCCCAAATAAATAATAATAAACCAAACCCCAAATCTGCTTCACATTGGTTTGTCCTGAAATTGTTTTCTATGGCATGGCTGTCAGTCTGTCAGTGGTGAAGGGATGGAGACAGTTTGACAATGTCAGCCTTAACAGTCTGTTTTAGAGAACTTAACTGAGGCAAACCCAAGATTTGCATCTTCAACATAGAAAACAGTTTCAGGACTAGCCAATATGAAGCAAAGTTGGAGTTTACAGGGTATTTTAATGCAGATTTTAAGCACAAGGGTTGAGAAAAGGCTTTCACACAGAAAGCAAGGCACACCCTACAGACAAAGGGCTTATCTAATAAACAGAAAGTGAGGCATAAGAACAGCAGATACAGGCTCCTCAAGGAAGTCAATTAAGTGTCTTAGCATTAGTTGGATGTATTATTTTGGTTACATCAAGTTACATCTCAAAATGTTGCTAGGAAAAGCTTTCTCCTCCCTTTTCTATAAGTAAAATTATAGGGTGACTGTGAAGGTACCTTAGATGGGGTTACAATCTGAGAAGGTAAAAGCAGGAGTAGGAGTGTAGGGTTGTGCAAGAGGTTTAGAACATGCCCTTTAACTGAGAAGGAGGTTCTGGTGAGATTCCTAGAAAGCTGTAGGTTTACAGCCAGAATGTAGTTAACTCTGCTGGAAATCTTGCTTCTTAGCTGGTCAAAGGCTTCAACAAGATTGCAAAATAAGGGGATACACCTACATATACACACACACCAGATATGTACACATGCTAAAAAACAACCCCCCAAAAATATACCCTCTCCAATCCACAGATGACTGAGGAGTTTCCAATATACCTTTAAACTACCCAAAATATATTCATAAAAATTTTACCCTGCGTCTTTGGACAGGATCATTGCTCAAGAACTTTGCCAGCCAAATAAGACAACGGGTGCAATAGTGACATGTCTGTTATGGGGAAACCAACTGCTCTCTAATTGGACTGGAGGCCCACTCCATGGGAGGGAACACATCCCTGATACTGAAAACGTATGACAGGGGTAGTCATGAGCCCTTAGGGTGTAATGTCTGCTGGAGTCTCGCTAAATGTATATACTATGCTCACCAAACCGCCCAGTAAGCACTTCTCTTAATGTCCACACCCATATATTAATGCTCTCTCACTTTTGGTTAGAGAAGCTTCTCTTTTCAGGTGGTGGCAACCTTGGGATGATTCAGAAGGCACCATAGTGCTGAGAAGAAGTGACAGGAGTGCTCAGCACTGAAACATCTTAAACCTACCTTCCAAGGCTCAGGGTCCATTGAGGAAGAGGGGGCGGAAAGAATGTAAGAGCCAAAGGAAGAGCAGGACTCCTTACAATGTGCTCCTCCAGACACAAAATGGCCTGGATATCCATGACCTCACACTGCCTGACACTACCTAGACAAGACCATCATAATAGGAGGAAAAGATCATGACATCAAACTGAAAAGAGAGACTGATTGAGAAGGGGAGGGGATATGATGGAGAGTGAAGACTCAAAGGGGAAAGTAGGTGGAGGGAGGGAAATACCATGGAATATTGTCTACAATTAAAGAAGTTGTCAATTAAAAAAAAAAGGATTTTTGCCAGACAGTCAATCTTGACTAGAATAAGCAATTTAGCAGCTATGGGATGCTGAAGTCCTGGTAGGAGAGGAGGCACTGGAAAACAATACACTTGCACAAGTCCCTGTACCTATCAGATTATGGCCTTGTTTCGCTTGTAAAATTAATGTGTTTAAATGGAATGCAGATTGCAATCTTTAAAGCTGACCTCCAAAGAAAAGATAAAAGGCTTCCATGTAGCCAAGGAAAGGAGGTGGTGGAAATCCCACTGTTAGGTCAGCGTGGACTTCCAAAATGGAGTCACCAAGACAGCACAATGGTGACAGAGACATGAGGAAGTGAATTATCCACATTCCTCAAGAAGCAGTCCAGCCATTATCCCTTCCTTGCCTAACAATGCCCCCAGGTCATGGTTTCCTGCCCCCTTATCTCATAAGTCACCTGGTCACATTCTGGTGTCACACCCTGGCTATCCTAGATCTCCCCTAAAGGAACCTTTCCTATTCAACTTTTCCCTTCCTCACTTTACCCTAACAGAGAAGCCCTATAAATCCCACTATCTGGAAATTCAGGTTGGCTGTGCTCCTCTCTTGTGAGTCAGTCCTGGCAGCTCATGCTTTTCCCAAATAAAAGCTTTCTCTTTGAGTGGTCTGCTTGGTCGTGGTCACTCCTGAACCTTCCACCCACATCCTTCAAAAACCAATTCTAAAGCCAGGCGTGGTGGTGCACTCGGGAGGCAGAAGTAGGAGGATTGCCTAGAGTTAGAGGCCACCCTGAGAATACATAGTTAATTCCAGGTCAGCCTGGACCAGAGTGAGACCCTACCTTGCAAAACCAAAAAAAAAAAAAAAAAAAAAAAAAAAAAATTCTTTTCTCTTTCAAAATGCAGGAGCTTAAGACCCCATTTTCCTCCCTCTCCCACTTAAATTTTAAAAAACAAAAAATCTCTCGACAAATGGAAACTATGATCCCCTTCCCAGAAAGAAAGGACCAATTAGCTTATCTCACCATTAAATTTCTGTGTGTTCTAGCCTTGGTCTTATGGTGTTCTATAAATTTTAAGATGGCTGCAGGCACTGTGGGGAAGAATTAATACTTCTCCTAAAGTCACTGGTTTGCCCAAACTGTAAGTCAATTTTTCATTATTAATTTGTTTCCTAACTTCTTTTAAGATAGAGCAGGTTTATGAACCAAAGAGCCCAGGTGACATACCTACATTTAAAATTCTACAAATGAAAAAGATAAGCCACACAATAAAAAATAAAATCCACATGGAAAATTAAATAAACAAACCAAAACACTTTACTGGTCAATAAGCTTCCAGTTAAAAGGAAACATGGCTGAAAGGATTATCCTGTCCAGACAACTTTATGTGCTGTCTAAAATAAGGTGGACGATTTGTATTCTTTTCTTCATTTAGGTATTGTAAGAGGAGTTCAAGAGCAGTCTAACTCCTCCAATCACCCTCTTTCTCCCTCCTCACACAGCTATGGATACATTGATTAGGTCTGAGAGCTCAGTATCTCCAGGACAGGTGGGCCTTTTTCAAAAGGAAATTCAGCTCTTCTGTGAGCTCTAGACTATAACCAAGATTTCACCAAATTTTCCCATTGCATCTTTCAGTTGCAGCCTGATAAATGCATCTTCAGTCTACTTTTACTCCCAAGGAGCAACTCAAGACAATGAAATCACACAACCAGTCTGCTGTTGTTAGTTGGCAGTGTTTGGTTTTTACTTTTTGTAACTGTGATTTCACTTTAGGACCATCTTTAGCAATAAAGTATGTCAGAAAAATCTAATGTTTTTAAATAAAATATAAAGTGGTTAAGAGAACAAAATACTCATTTCCTTTTTCTAATTCTCTTTCTGTAGAAATCACATTTTCAAGTAATTAACAACAAACCAGAGTTCTGTTTTTAGTATAATCTGCAATTAATCTGCCAACAAAACAAATAGGAAATAAACATGCAAATGCACACTAACCTTCCAGTAGTCAGATTGTAAACTGTAGTACCTCTGGTATGCAGATAATGCTGAAAGAAGGAAAAATATTGAGTAACAATTACATTTCACTTCAAAACCAATAATGCAAGTTTTAAGCAACAATAT
Organism: Orientallactaga sibirica; assembly: GCA_036365145.1. Lineage (NCBI taxonomy): Eukaryota > Metazoa > Chordata > Mammalia > Rodentia > Dipodidae > Orientallactaga > Orientallactaga sibirica. Next base: position 8,978,280 of record JAEOAD010000372.1, on the reverse strand, counting down.
AACTGGTACTTACTGTAAGAGTCCAGAGCTCTCTACTCAACTCCCTTTGTGTCTCACTTGGCTAGGCTCCAACTAGGCCAGGGTTTCTGGAGCTACCTCCTATTATGGTAATTGTGATTTCCAAGAGAGTTGTTTTCCCTGGCTTCCAGGTAAAGCCAGATTAGGTTTGGGGTCTTAGAATCCCTACCTACTGTTATGGTAATTGACTCAGCCTTTCAGTATCAGAGCTGAGAGGAAAAACAACTTTCTCTCAGCCTCCACCAGTTAACTCTACACAGATACAGACAAAATTCATAGTATCACTTTCTAGGAGAGTTTAATAGCAGGTCCAGCCATCCTGGCTACAGACTCCAGTCAATCCTCCTTCCCCCATACCCCATGCAGCTCAGTGTGGAATCTTCTCCCTTTTTCTTCCTTACCCCTCAAAGGGCTGAAAATCCTTTCTTCTACTAGGTGGTTCAGACTCCCCTACCCCCCTGCACCCCGCCACTCTCACCTTGCTTTAAATAAAACCTTGGGCCTACTCTTTCTGGGCCTCTCTGTCCCTCACTGTATTCCTCTCTTAATCTGGCTTCTTGGAGCAGAGCAGTAGGGAGGGAGGGGGACATTTAGTGTGGCAGTTGTAAAACTTCTCCAGTGAGTCTAAGGGCCCCCATAAGTGTATTTAGTATAGTGCAGGAAGACAGTCCTGGAAAAAATGTTAAGGGGAAAGAATTAAAACAAGGAGTCTAGGTCCTTCTTTTAACCCCCTGAGCCTGGCTCAGAAAGGGAAAGCACTTTTTTCAACGTGGTTATTTTCCTGCTTACCTTCTACATGTGTCTTGCTTTGGGGTGCTTTCTCACTTTAATTAAATTTATGTTTTTTTTTAAAATTAGATCTCTGGGTCCTGTACTATTTCTTAATTCTCTCAGGACCTTTATTTGAAGGGGAGCTTTGGGTTCCTTCTAATGCTTTGCCTTCTACATGTGGGTCTACTGGCTCTTCCAAATCCCTTTTATACCTGGAGAGTTCTCTGTGATAGAGATTCTCTCCATCTCCCTTCTTCCTTTCCAGCCAGGCAAGGAGAAGTCTCCTTTGACTTCAGTCTTTTAGCTAGCTCCTCCCTGGATGTGAGTTCCCCCTACAGTATATCTCATAATTTTAACTTCTCCCCTAAATAAACAACTAATTCATAATCAACCTTTCTAGGGGGTCCATTTTATCAATTCTTTGCTAAATTCAGATAAGGACACAAAAGCTGGCATTTACAGGCTCTCCCTGAACCCCAAAATCCTGCATCACTACCTTAAAAACAACAACAAAAATGCTTGTAAAGATACAAGTAACTGAAGCATTCTGCAACATCCTGTTCCAGACTCCAAAAAGGCACCCCAAGTCTGGTCTTGAGTCATTGTCCTAAACCTACAGTCATCTTGGATCCTAGAAACAGGGCCGACAAATCACTCCGTAATGAAATTATCACCACCAATCAAAAGCAGGAACAGGACTGGAGAGATGGCTTATCAGTTAAGGTGCTTGCCTGCAAAGCCTAAGGACCCAGGTTCAATTCCCCAGTACCCATGTAAGCCAGATGCACAAGGTGGGACATGCATCTGGAGTTTCTTTGCAGTGGCTGGAGGTCCTGGTACACTCATTCTCTATCTGCCCCTTCCTCTCTTTCTCTCTCTCAAATAAATAAATAACTACATAAAATATTTTTTAAAAAGCAAAAGCAATAATAGTTATCAAAATGCATGGCTAAAATAAAAAAACCGCTCCCTCAGCTGCTATACACAACACTTAGGCACTGTGACTGTAACACAGCTTTCTCCTCATCAACCTTTCTCCCTCCTCCCAGGCAAAGCCTAGACTAGTCTAAGATTTTTGGAACCACCTATTACTATGGTAATTGAGAAAATCTCTCCACTGAAAGGAAGGAATGCCCCCTCCCCCCAGCCCATACCCTGGCACCTTAGGTGCCTTCCTCACAGGGTAGTTTCCCTTCTCTTCCCATAAAACCTTCTCTCTGAGCTTCTCTTACTCTTCAGAGTCTTCCTGCTCTCTCCCTGGTGTTTGCATCCCTGCTTTCTCTCTCCCCTCTTTCTCTATCTTTCTCTTCTCTTTCTCCCTTTCTCTCTCATCCATTACAATAAAGTCTTAATTGAACTTAAGAAACTCTGCCTCTCTGCTTCTATCCCAACCCCAAATCTAACAGTGACCAAAAAGACATGAACAAATTCCCCAATCAAAAGCCATGCAGATCAAATTCAAAGAGCCCCATAATATGATCAAGAAAGAAAAATAATAAATAAAAGGAAAATGTTACTTCCATAGGGGAGGAGACCAAACAGGATGCTCTAGAAAAATAAAATTGAAGCCAGGCATTGTGGTGCTCGCCTTTAATCCCACCACTTGGGAGGCAGAGGTAGGAGGATCACTGAGTTCAAGACTACCCTGAGACTACATAATGAAATCCAGATCAGCCTGATCTACAGTGGAGACCCTACCTTTAAAAACCAAAATAAGTAATAAATCAATTAGTTAATTAAATTCAGAAAACTGAGTATAACAGGAGAAATCAATTAATTCAATTAACAAGGTAAAATTAAGAAGCTCAAGAGACTTCAAAAAACATGAAAAAAGATAAAACAGAAGTTATAGAAAACTATACAAGAGAGCTAATGTATCAGATAACAGCTTCAAAAAAAAAAAGGAGAAATTCAAACAAATAACTTTAAAAATGGGCACTTAACAAGCTGTATCTCTGGCCCTAAGTGAAGACATGTTATTCTTAACTGCCCAAAATATCCTGAGATTACTAACTAGTTAGAGGCTTCCTAGAAAAGGACAGAGATGTAACATTGCACCCTTTCCCAAAAGGGCCTGTAAATCACCTAACAAGATAACACTTCTCAGGATGTGCTATATTCCAGAAATTTAAAAAGTATAAAGCCTACCTAAAAATGTAAGTGGTAGAATGATCTCTCTGGCTATTGCTCACTCCCATCTTTTAAAGGCACCCCACTTCAGTGTATAATAAATTCTATCATGTATACTACACTCTGTGTTAACTGAATTCCCTAGAGATTACAAGGACTGAGAGATTCTTGTAACACCAGTAACTTTCATGAAGAAGATAATGACAAATACTCTCCCTAAAAGTAGAAGAGTACACACCAACAAAGAAAATACAGTTTATTGAAAACCAGAAGATAACAAGAAATGAGAGCCCATGGGAATACTTAAAATTAAGGAAAAGTGAGATCCCAAGATGATAACTGATCTACTTCTAAACCATCCATCCTCTCTGATAAGTCTGGACAGATTTTCTAGTGCTTGGCTTTTACAAGTTTTGACAGATGTCCAAACTATAGGTATTATGTTTGCCAGGATTCACACAAAAGGGGCTCTTATAAACTGTTAAGGAACCATAAGCCATACTATACCCCGCATCTCTTGTTCAGTATTACTCCTGCTGAGAGCCTACTGTCATTGTGACCATAAGACACTTTCCCTACATAACTATATTTGTGTTTCTTGCTCAAGTTATTTAGGGTTTTGTTATTTGTTTCTTCAGTGTATCATGCTATAGCCCAGGCAGGCCTCAAATTTCCAATCCTGCTGCCTCAGTTTCCTGAGTGCTGTTACTACAGGTTATAGAACACCAGACCAAAGGGTGAGGGGGGGTTGTTCCTCAGCTTTTCAAAACTAAATAATCTTAGTACAGGTCCTGTTATCAGGGGCTTTTAAAAAATGAAAGAGTGGGCTGGAGGGATGGCTTGGCAGTTAAGGTCAAGCCTAAGAACGCCAGTTCCAATCTACAGGTCCCGCGTTTAGCCAGATGCAAAAAGTGATGCAAGAGCGCAATGCCACACTTGCCCACAAGGGGGCACATGTCTGGAGTTCGGCTGAGAGGCTGCTGGCGTGCCCATTCTCTATCTGTCTCTCTCTCTCTCTCTCTCTCTCTCTCTCTCTCAAATAAATAATAATAATAAATGAAAGAGAAAAGAAAATCAAACACCAAACATAAGACATAAATTATACCTAGAGAGAAAGAGAGGAAGATGGAATTCAAGAAAACTCAGGCTGTACCAGTACCCATCCATTTCTTAACCTGTGTAGCAATTAGATGAATGTCAATTCTAGTAGTCTACAAACTGCAATATATATATTTTAGCCAATCTCCTATATATAATACATTTCTCTATTTAAAGAATAAAAGCATGAAGGTTTGGAAACTAGCAAAAAAAAAATTCCAATGCACTAGAAGTAAACTAGTAACCAAGTTGCTTCTTATGGTAAATAAGATATTATCTCCTAGCTATATATAAGGGTGAATAAAAGAATATGACCCAAAAATGAAAAATCACATTTTCTAAAACTTTCTGTGTAATACTTACAAAGAATTAATAAGTGACCAAATTATGTATAAGTGCTACATAAAAGTTTGTAAATATGTTCAGAAACAGAAGTATTGGGATGGGAAAGAGAGGTAGCTCAGTGGTACACTACTTATGCAGCATGCACACAGCCTTAGGTTCAAATATTAGCATAAAAAAGGAAAGGGCCAGGTGTGGTGGCACACACATTTAATCCCAGCACTTGGGAGGCAAAGGTAGGAGGATCACTGAAAGTTTGAGGCCACCCTGAGACTACATAGTTAATTCCAGGTCAGCATGGACCAGAGTGAGACCCTACCTCACAAAACCAAAAAAAAAAAAAAAAAAAGAGGAAAGGAATGCCCAAAGACATTATTACATATCTTAAAAATTAACTTTTTCATTTAACTAATACCAATCTTTTTTTTCATAAAGATGATGTCAATCAACCTATCATTGGAAATTAGACTGTGAATAAGTTTTTCCGGTTGTGGAAAAAGCCACCTAATTTACCAGTTCTGCACATATAAAGTATAGCTACTTCATAAAAGTCTTGATAGTCTTCTAATAAGAAAATCAAACTAAAGTTTCAACTAGTTAGAACAGTCAAACAAGGGTTTCTGTAGTGAATGGCATGACTGACATTCTAACATCCATTCCAATATCATTCCCAAACCCCATTATTGAGTTGAAAGGTTTTAACTCCTGAAAATTTTAGTGATTGTATTAGTCCAGAAATACACCAAGGAACTTGTGGCCCAACCACAACTAACTTATAGATGACAATCATGGCAAAAGTTTTCTCCCTGCTACTGCATGTATCACCAACTGTCACCACAAGGAGAACTACTTTCCAAGGCTACAGAAGATAGCAAAGCAAAGGAAAGAGGTGGAAAGTATGTGAATACTTCTAGACTTGACACTGCCTAGAACACAATCAAGCTATGAACTTCCAATTATATGAAATAATGAATCTACTGTACAAGTAAGAATGAAGTCTTTGTTATTTGTGTCTAAAAATCATTATGATCAACAGAACTCTAGGTCTCTGACAATTCTGTGTAGTCAGGACAACAAACGTGGAGACTGCTATTTTAATGAAACCATGTAACTCTGATTAATTCAGAGGGTATGTTTTCAATAACCTAATTAATAGTATCTCCTGACTTCAAAAATGTCCTTTCAGAATTGGGAAGCCCATAAGGAAACTCGTGATTTCTTTTTCTTTCTTCCCCCTTCCCCAAAGTATGGTCTCACTCTAGCCCAGGCTGACCTGGAATTCACTATGTAGTCTCAGGGTAGCCTCGAACTCATGGCGATCCTCCTACCTCGGCCTCCTGAGTGCTGGGATTAAAGGCGTGTACTGCCACGCCGGCTCCATGATTTCTTTTAAAGTAACTAAGATTGAGTTACAAGAAGCCCATATGATTATCAGTTGGGAGAAACATGACATCTATACAACAATGTGCTAAATTAATAAATACAAACCTTCAAATTCAGTTACAAAACTGATACACCAAATTGCAGGAACAGATTTTATAACTGAGGTATTTCTTCCATGATTACCCAACCACTCAATTACACATTTTCTCCATAATTACACTTAATTTCCATTAGGCTTGGCATCTCCCCATCCCTGCTCAAAAAATTTTAAACAAAAATAAATAAATAGATAAATAAATAATTCAAGAACCATTTTCAGAATAACAAGTCTCCTGCATATGTATACTTGGAGCAGTTTACTCACAGAATTTACAAGTTCATTGTATGGTTCATTCTAACTTACAGAAAAACAAGGTTTATAAATGTATCCTCTAAAAGCAAATATTTTGCTAGGATTGGCAGTTCTCTTAACTCATAAAGATTCTAAGGAAAGAAGGAAGCAGCCTAAGGTAACAAATCCTTCTAAAAACTAATGGTGGTAGGAAGTAGTGCAACCTGTTTTAGTTCTAATAACTACAGGAAAATGATGGCGAGAATGGACACAGTAATTTCACTAGTTCATATATTATTTGAATTAATATGGCCCAAAAAGCCTCAAGGAAAACTCCAAAAAGTAAGTATGTAGGAAATATAAATGTTACCAGCTTGAAATATTACACTGAAACATATATGTAAACCCCTTAATCCATTCTCTCCTTCTTCCTTTAAAAAATTAATCAAGCAATTGTCAACTTATCAATGACCAGTTAATCTATACAATGGTAAATGGGTTTTCAGAGCACATGTTTTCAGAGACTTAAATCCTAAGGTTATCTTTCTTGTCTCACACCTTGTAAGATTACTCCTACCAACTCAGTCTAGCTGCCACATATCCCCCACCCACCACACCCATCCTACCTTCCAAAATAAAAAATAAAAATAAAAAATCTCCTAATGTGTCTGGATTCATTATCTTCACAGCCAAACTTTTTGTTGTTTGTTTTTGAGCCAGGGTCTCACTCTGTAGCCCAGGCTGGGCTCAAACTAGCATCAATCCTCCTGCCTCAATCTCCTGAGTGCTGGAATTACAGGCATGATAGCCATTCCATGCAGCTAACCAAACTTTATAAATTTAAAATTTAGCTGAGCATGGTGGCACACGCCTTTCATTCCAGCACTCCTGAGGCAGAGGTAGGAGGATCGCCGAGAGTTCAAGGCCACCCTGAAATACAGAGTGACTTCCAGGTCAGCCTGAGCTAGAGCGGGACCCTGCCTCGAAAAGCATGCATACATACATACATACATACATACATACATACATACATACATACATACAAACAAACAAACAAAAACTTTGGCCAAATTAATCAACTAAGTTTTAAAAGTGAAAAGATATATAGCTTAGTGATTACTAAAGAGGAAGGATTACAGGCCGAAATGTGGGTCTAATTTTCAAGTCTCAGTTTCTGTTCATATGTTGTCAAATTAACATCGTCGGTCAGTACATAAAGTATGGAGAAAATAGTATATTATAGAGAACTCTATGTGCTTTTAATATAATAGTTCCTTTTAAATAAGTTGACAGTTTTAACAAGTAGTTAAGTGTTAAATATTCATACCTATTACTCTGTTGAACTAAACCTTTTTTGCTATGTATTAACCAGTATCAATAACAACAATCCTAAAACCCCACAGTTATATACTTATTGTTTTTAACTTCCTAATGGTCTAATTCAACAGCTTAGTACATTGAAAAGGTATATCTAAGAGAACCACTTTCAGTTACTTAACTCAATTATTTCTTAAAGAAAAGTTTTAAATTAAAAAAACTGATTTTTCTTCAAGGTTCAAACTCATGTATGTTCACCTATCTGTATTACTTACCTTACATTAACATGACTATGAATGACATTTCCATTTAAATATTTTCTACTTTAGGTAGAAAATGGACAAGTTTTACAGATAGAAGAAGAATGCTACTTTCCAAACTGTCCAACAATGTATAAATGTCCACATCAAACTGGCTCACTTTCTACCACGGTAAAGCTTCAACTCATCCTACTCCCCTTCCTGGGGACTGAATCCTGGGCCTCAAGATTTATAGGAAAGTGCTCTATCGTTGAGCTGAACTTCCAACCTCTATCCAGTAGAGCTTTTTTTTTTTTTTTTTTTTTTTGTTGTTTGAGGTAGGGTCTCACTCTAGCCTAGGCTGACCTGGAATTCACTATGAGGTCTCAGGCTGGCCTCAAAGTCACAGCAATCCTCCTACCTCTGCCTCCCCAGTGCTGGGATTAAAGGCGTGCCATCATGCCTGGCTAACAAGAGCTTTTAAAGGGCAGGGATTTTCATGAGGCCGAATAAGACCACATCACATATGTAATTTTCATATATGAGGGCTATCAGTTTTACTAAATGGTTATTTTATTGATTTACATGGAGTTAATAGAACATTTTTCTGTTTCCATCTATTTTTAATTGTTTAGTATGGCTCACAAGCTTTTGCCTTCTTAAAAGTAAAAATGGTAGCACCCTTTATAGAGTGTAATTATTACTTTAAATAAAAATAGAAATCAAATAGAAATTATCAAGGGTAAAAAATTACCTTTTGGATAATCTTCCAATAAGAGGTTGAAGTGACCTAATTGACAAAAGAAATCAGACTCCACTTTTCCTTCAGCTTTTAAGATTAGAGATTCGTAGCAGCGAACAGCCTAAAAATAAAAAATACAGATATTAAGACAAAGATAAAAATCCTAATATTGAATTTCCTGAGTAATGCTTATAACCTCCATTTAAACCATCCAGGAAATCAACATACTTTCCTTCTATCTCAGATATATTCATTGCTGTATACTTTTTATTTGTTTTTGGTTTTTGGTTTTTTGTTTTTGTTGTTGTTTTTTTGTTTTTTGTTTTTGTTTTTGTTTTTTTTTTTTTTTTTTTTTTTGTTTGTTTTGCGAGGTAGGGTCTCACCCTGGTCCAAGCTGACCTAGAATTAACTATGTAGTCTCAGGGTAGCCTTGAACTCTTGGCAATCCTCCTACCTCTGCCTCCCCTACCTCTGCCTCCCCTACCTCTGCCTCCCCTACCTCTGCCTCCCCTACCTCTGCCTCCCCTACCTCTGCCTCCCCTACCTCTACCTCTGCCTCCCCTACCTCTGCCTCCCCTACCTCTGCCTCCCCAGTGCTGGGATTAAAGGCATGCGCCACCACGCCGGGCTGTTTTTGTTTTTCTGATGAAGGGTGATCTCACTCTAGCCCAGGCTGACCTAGAATTCACTATCTAGTCTCAGGTTGGCCTCGAACTTACAGAGGTCCTCCTACCTTTGCCTTCTGGGTGCTGGGCTTAAAGGTGTGTGCCACCATGCCTGACTTCATTGATTGTATCATTCTTTAAAAGGAATAGCTTCCTTAAATATTTATTAAAAAGAGCCACTGGCTATAGCCTAAATGCCTTTTCCATCTAAAAAATGGTAACAAGCTTGCTAAATCAAACAATGTAGGAATATTTTGATAAGTTTATGAAGAAATTACAAGTCTAAACTATTACCTTGGTCCCTGTTGATAAAGACAAATCTGCTCTCAAGTCAAATATCAATCTTTCATAGCTGGGCGTGGTGGCATACAACTTTAATCCCAGCACTTGGGAGGCAGAGTTAGGAGGATCACAGTGAGTTCAAGGCCACCCTGAGACTACCAAGTAAATTCCAGGTCAGCCTGGGCTAGAGTGAGACCCTACCTCAAAACCCACCCACCCCCAAAAATCAATCTTTCCTACAAGCATGAAAAACTGAATTAGATTGTGTGAGAATTCATATATTTTCCAGAGTAATAATGGCTACAATTTAAGGTATATGGCTTGCTTTCTGCCACATCTACCAGACTGAAGCTACCATAAACCACCTGTCTTCTTCTAAGTTATATACTTCAAACCGACCAACTCTCACTCTTTTCCTAATCCTACTCCCACTCCAATATATACATATACTCACTCTCCTGTTTCCTACTTGGAAGGGGAAAAAATATTTTTAAAAACTGTCAATTCCTTTGTCCTCCAAGAGACTGCAAGAAAAAATTAATCAGAGTTTGATGACAAATTTCAGTTGTCATTTTCTATAAATTCTGGGGAACTTATCCTCTCACCTCTTAATTTTATTAACTTTCAAAGACCTGACAAAAGAAAGTGAAAAAATTTCTCTATGCATTCATCACAGTACTTGGCACACAAGAGGTATACTTGTTTCTTCCCTTCTCATAAGATCAACACTCTAAATCTTTCCAATAATATCAAAAATTTTCCTGCTAACATATAAATATTCCGTAATGTTATTATTATAATGTTTCCTGGAGTGAACAAAGCCAGAAAAAAGGAATTTATCAAATCTGTAGGTATGTGCTTATGTTTGGTGAACACAAAGGAATTCCTTAGCAGAAAAAAAGAAAAATCCTTCAACCACCATTTTTCATACAATCAAGCCATCAATTTTCAGCAGATTTTCCTGGGATAAGAATACTTACACTTAGGGCTGAGGAGATGCCTAGGTAGTTAAAGGCATTTGTTTGCAAAGCCTGTTGGCCTGATTTTGATTCCCCAGTACCCACGTAAAGCAGAGATGCATAAAGTAGCAAAAGTATCTGGAGTTCATTTGCAGTGGCAGGAGAGCTATAATCACTCAGTCTCTCATTGCATATAAATAAATAAAAATATTTTTTAATGAATTATCTACGTAGAACATCTTCATTTTTCCTTGAAATATAGTGCCTCAAAGCATACAGCCTTTGATACAAAGTTTCAAAATGTACATCCCAAAATTTACATGTCCCAAAAATATTTACTTATTTCAACAAGTTGAACCCATACCAAACGGATTCAATCTAGGCTGATTCTACTTTATAGTAGAAATTATAAAGCATATAATATAAAAAAAGAACTGTCTTCCATTCCTATTGTACTCTTTACTACCTAACATGTACACATGTACCAAATCACAATCACTAAAAAATCATTCTGCTTCCCTAATTAAGAGTCTGAAGTCTACCTGAAATCTCAGAAATTACTATAATTTAAAGTGATGTAATTTCAAGATTCTTTTTATTTAAGTCATATATAATTCTTATCTGTCAGGTTATTATTGTATAAAATATAACTTATTATATGATTTATAATATCAGAGAAATTCATAAAGTTATTGAGCTAATGTGTGATAATTCTAGTTTTACATTAAATAAATGGCTCTTAAAATCCAATAATGGGGCTGGAGAAATGGCTTAGCAGTTAAGGCGTTTGCCTGCGAAGCCAAAGGATCCCGGTTCAATTCTCCAGGACCCACGTAAGCCAGATGCACAGGGGGCACATGCATCTGGAGTTCGTTTGCAATGGCTAGAGGCCCTGGCATGCCCATTCTCTCTCTGTCTGCCTCTCTCTCCTCTCTCTCTCTCTCTCTGCTTGCAAATAAATAAAATAAAAATAAATATAAATATAAATAGAGAGTTGTCAAAAAAAAAATTAAGTGTTTTTTTAAAAAAAAGCCAATAATGGTATTAATTTAAAAAAAAACTTTCATTATGGGCAGGGCATGGTGGCACATGCATTTAATTTCAGCACTGGGGAAGTTGAGGTAAGATCACTGTGAGTTTGGAGCCAGCCTAGTGCTACAGAGTTAGTTCCAGGTCAGCCTGGGGTAGAGTGAGACCTTACCTGGAAAAAATAAAAATCTAAACAAAAACAAAAAAAGACAATTAAAATCATTCTCTTAGAGTGGAGAGATGGCTTAGTGGTTTAGGTACTTACCTGTGAAGACTAAGGACCCAAGTTCAATTCCCCATTACCCACATAAGCCAGATGCACAAGGTGGTGCACGCGTCTGAACTTTGTTTGCAGTAGCTAGAGACCCTGGCAAACCTATTCATATTCTCTCTCTCTCTCTCTCTCTCTCTCTCTCTCTCTCTTCTCTCTCTCTCACTAATAAATATTTCTCTCTCTTTCTCTCTCTCACTAATAAATATTTTTTTAAAAACTCAGTATCTTTGTTTTCTGAAGCTGCTTTTAAATTTTTATTTATGTGCATGTATACATGTGAACATGTTAGAGGCTCTTGCTGCTACAAACACCAGGCACATACAACACTTTTTGCATCTGGTTTAACTGGGTGGCTGAAATTGAATCCAGACCAACAGCCTTTGCAAGCATGTGCCTTAATCACTAAGCTATCTCCTCTGCCCCTGTGTGCTTAAACTCTTGGTAAGATATTTAGAAACTTCTCCTGCTCCCTGACAATTTCTTAGAGTTTAGTAAAATTAGGCATACACAAATGTGTTCCAGTGAAAAACGTTCAATATATAAATTTTCTTCAGTGATTTAACAACACAAAGCCAGGGCTGGAGAAATGGCTTAGCAGTTAAGGTGTTTGCCTGCGAAGCCAAAGGACCCAGGTTCAATTCCCCAGGACCCACATAAGCCAGATGCACAAGGTGGCACATGTGTCTGGAGTTCGTTTACAGTGGCTGAAGGCTCTGGCGCACTCTCTCACTCACTCCCCCCTTTCTACTTCTCTCTCAAATAAATAAAATAAATAGAAGAAAAAGAAAATAAGGTTTTAAAAAAAAGAAAAGGCCTGCAAAGCCTAACAACCCAGGTTCAATTCCCCAGTACCCACATAAGGTTAGATTCACTAAGTGGTGATGCATCTGGAGTTTGTTTGCAGTGGCTAGAGGCCCCAGTGCACCTTCTCTCTGCACCCCGCATCTCCTTGCAAATAAATAAATAAAAATTAAAAACAAAAACTGAAAACTGAAGTTAGAGTTAGAAGAGACTTCTTACTTGGGGTTAGATACTAAGCTGCATTTCTAAAAGATCCCGTGGGCTTTCTTGGAATCTATATATAACCCTTCTAAGAATTGTTAGGAATCATGGTCTTAAAACTCACAAGATTCTCAATTTTTTAAAAAAAGCACTCAAAGTAACATTTTTTTAAATTTGTTTTTTATATTTTATTTTTATTTTGGAGAGAGACACAGAGAGATAGGGAGAGGAAGACAGAGATGGGCACGCCAGCAGCCTCTCAGCTGCTGAGAATGAAATCCAGATGTGTGTGCCCCCTTGTGGGCAAGTGCAGCATTGCGTCCTTGAGTCACTTTGCATCTGGCTAAACGTGGGACCTGGAGATTGGAACCATCGTTCTTAGGCTTAGGAGGCAGGCGCCTTAACCGCTAAGCCATCTCTCCAGCCCCAAAGTAACATTTTTAATATTTCCAACAGGTTAAGTATCCCTTATCAAAAATGCTTGGGGACATAGCTTGGCATGGTGTCTCACCTGTTTTCCCAGCTCTTGAGTGGCTTAGGCAGGAGAATTGCCACAATTTTGAGGTCAGCATGAGCTACAGTTAGACTCAATCTCAAAATAATAATAATGCTTGGGATGAAAAATATTCCCAATTTGAAATATTTTCAGATATGTATAATAAAGTATCTTGGGATGGAATCAAAAGCTAATAGAAAATCCAACTGTTTCAGATACTTTTTTTTTTTTTTTTTTTTTTTTTTTTTTTTTGAGGTAGGGCCTCACTCTGGTCCAGGCTGACCTGAATTAACTATGTAGTCTCAGGGTGGCCTCGAACTCTCAGCAATCCTCCTACCCCTGCCTCCCGAGTGCTGGGATTAAAGGCGTGCATCACCACGCCTGGCTTACCTCTTTTATCTGAACGGAATTTTATATATTTAGTGCACTTGAGTTTTGTCTATGGCCTGTATCACAGGAGGTTAGCTGTGTAATTTTCCATTTGTGGTGTCTGTGTGGATTAAAAACGTTTTGGGGCTGAAAAGATGGCTTAGCAGTTAAGGCACATGCCTGCAAAGCCTAAGGACCCCAGTTCGATTCTCCAGGTACCACGTAAGCTAGAAGCACATGGTGGCACATGCATGTGGAGTTCATTTTGCAGTAGCTAGAGGCCCTGGAGTGCTCATTCTCACACTCTCTCCCTCTCTCTGACTCTAATAAAAATAAAAAAGTAAAATAAAATCTTTTTAAAAAAAAATTTTTTTGGCTTTGGGGCATCTTGGATTTCAAATTTTCAGATTCGGGATGTTCAACCTATTATTGTGCTAGAGAATAAGCCATTATTTAAAGGGAATAAATATGAAGGCCATTTTTATGAAAAACACAAGTATTAGCAATTGTAAAATAAGCAGATCAAATTTCTGTTTTTCAAAATGAGTTTGAGAGGCTGGAACAACAATGTGCTTTATATACTGAACTATACAATTAAAAATAGTAAATATGGGGTTGGAGAAATGGCTTAGCAGTTAAGGTGTTAGCCTGCAAAGCCAAAGGATCCTGGTTCGATTCTCTAGGACCCACCTAAGCCATATGCACGCGGGGGCGCATGCATCTGGAGTTTGTCTGCAATGGCTAGAGGCCCTGATGTGCCCATTCATTTCTCTCTCTCTCTCTCTCTCTCAAATAAATAAATAAAATAAAAAGCCATCCTTTAAAAAAGTAGTAAATATTGGCTGGAGAGATGGCTTAGCGGTTAAGGCATTTGCCTGCAAAGCCAAAGGATCCCGGTTTAACTCTCCAGGGCCCCTGTAAGCCAGATGCTCAAGGGGGTACACACATCTGGAGTTTGTTTGCAGTGGCTGGAGGCCCTGGTGCGCCTGTTCTCTCTCTCTCTCGCTGCCTCTTTCTCTCTCTCAATAAATAAATAAATATTTTTTTAAAATAAAGAGAACGTAAAAATTCTTAAAAAAATAGTAAATACATTAAGTTTTCTGTTGTTTATTGTTGTTTGAGATGAGGTCTCCTATGCTGCTCAAGCTGGCCACAAATTTGAGATTCTCAGGCCTCAGCCACTCCAGTGCAGGCATACATTAGCATGCCCATTTCTGAGGTTTTGTAAATTTATTAATTTTAAGCACTGAATTAGGTATCATATCTGGCTAACTTGAGATGTTTAATATTATGCTAGCCATCCATCAGTGAGCAACTTGAGCATCTACTCAGTCCTGGCCACTTAACTAACCGGCTAGGCTTCAAAAATGAAAGTAAGCAGAGTACAACTGCCTTCTTTGTATGCCTCACATTATGGTTCTCCTCTTTTATAACCTATTTTCCTCTCTCCTCTATCTTCATTCTACAACTTCATTATATGTGCTCCTAACTAAACTTGCTTACCAATGGTCACTTCTGTACCCGCAAGTTTTGTTTAAATGTTCTTGCTTTATTAAAATGAAAGGAGGGCTAGAGAGATGGCTTAGCGGTTAAACGCTTCCTGTGAAGCCTAAGGACCCCGGTTCGAGGCTCCATTATCCAGGACCCACGTAAGCCAGATGCACAAGGGGGTGCATGCATTTGGAGTTCGTTTGCAGTGGCTGGAGGCCCTGGCACCCATTCTCTCTCTCTCTCTCTGCCTATTTCTGTATCTCTCTCTCAAATAAATAAATAAATAAATAAATAAATAAATAAATAAATAAATATTAAGAAAGAAAGAAAGAAAGAAAGAAAGAAAGAAAGAAAGAAAGAAGAAAGAAAGAAAGAAAGAAAGGAGATGAAACAAAATGAGACAAGAACACGTGGGTCTTCATTAAGTCTCCAAACTGAGGATTCCTTCTCCACCCCATTAAACAATATGACTTTTCCCATTTGTACCTGCCATTCTCATTTTAAATTCAGAATGAAAAAAGTTGAATTTTTTTGCCCAGTTCTAAACTTTCCCTCTTTAAGCTTCTTTTATAACAGGAACACTGATTCTTATCCCTTCTTCATCCCTTACATATCAAATCTATTACTGCCAAAAATCTTCCCATCATCCTTTTTTATTTTAGCTATCATTCCAATTCCAACAGTATTAGCATAACCTGATTACCTAACTCATCATAAACAAATAAAGAACACTCTAAAACATAGTTATTTTTAATTCCTGGCCATGAAATTCCAACTATACCTACTCCAACCCGA
Organism: Orientallactaga sibirica; assembly: GCA_036365145.1. Classification (NCBI taxonomy): domain Eukaryota; kingdom Metazoa; phylum Chordata; class Mammalia; order Rodentia; family Dipodidae; genus Orientallactaga; species Orientallactaga sibirica. The sequence goes on along the minus strand of JAEOAD010000372.1, from coordinate 8,962,547 downwards.
ATCTTCTTCAAATTTCCTCATCCTACAAACTCATTATTCAGACAATCCCCAAGAGGTAAAAAACTACATAACGAAGTCAGACACAGACCAGTAAAAGGACTTGTTACAGAAATCCAGATGATATCAAGAAAAGTTGACAACTTTTTAAAAATTTATTTATTTGAGAGAGATTGTGGGTCCTCGCCATTCTCAGGGGTCACTGACCACTGACATCCCAGGTGCAGGAGGAGTTGCGGGGAAGCAGGGTCCTGGAGCAGGTGAGTGCGATGGGCAATGAACCACCCGGGAGGCCGTCTGATGGATAGCGCTCTTGTTTATTCAAAAGGGGAGTGGGTTTATAAAAACCACTTGAGAAAGGTTGAAAAGGCACATACAGACTATATGGTGATTGTATACATAGGTTTACGGGTTGCTATCTAATTGGCTGGTGTTAGAAGGCAGAAGCTGCAAGGGGGGAGCTAGTGACTTCAGAGTTGCTAGGGAGGAACTGCAAGGGAAATAACAGAAGTGGCGGGAAAAGCTACGTGACTTCAGCCACATATTGGATGGCTAAAGCTGAAGGGAGACTGTTAATAAGGGTCTCTTGGGCAGCTAGCCACAAGGTCAGGAACTGTTTGTGGGGGGCAAAGCCTGACTATGGAATGGTCAGGTGCTTTTTGGGATCAAGGGGGTGGGGGGGGGGCGCCAGTTCTGCCCATTCTAGGTGAAGAAAGGGGACACTACAACCTTGCCCAAGGGCAGGGAGGGCCAGTCTCCATGCCAGAGTGGGTTTCTGACAATAAGGCCAGATGCAACCCCCACAACCCAAGGTCCCCAGCCATGTCCAACAGCCCAGGCCAATTTCCTCACAGTCCCAGCCCAGGTTTAGCAATGCCCAACAAGAGACAGATACAGAAATAAGCGGGGAGATAAGTATGCCAGGGCCTCCAGCCACTGCAAATGAACTCCAAATGCGTGTGCCCCTTGTGCATCTGGCTTACGTGGATCCTGGGGAGTCAAACCTGGGTCCTTTGGCTTTGCGGACAAATGCCTTAACCACTAAGCCATCTCTCCAGACCCAACAACTTTTACTTTAGTGTTTCATTAGTCTACAGTATGTGTGAAGTGACAAAATATATTACATATGCTATAAACAGTATATATATGTGTGTGTGTGTGTGTGTGTGTATATATATATATATATATATATAAATAAATGTTATATATTGATACACAAAAATAAGTACATGTGTAAATGCACTTCTCTTACTTCTATGAATAAATTTCTTTGGCTTTAAATTTCCAGAATAAACTAAGTAAACCTATGCTTCTGGATAAAATTAAAAAAAAAAAAAAAAAAAAGATCTCCATCATGAAAGTTGATATCCTTTGTAAATATTCACCTCATGAATCAAGAGAACTCTGCCCCTTTCCAGGTACTCAGCCATACCTTTGACTGCTTTTTAAATATTTTAAATATTTTTATGAATTTTACAGGTAAAAACGATCTGAATTCAAACCACTTTTGAACTGTCTTAGCTTTTTTACGAAAACAGTTACATTTAAAAATGATAATTTTCAATAATTGATGATTCATTTATTTATTTATTTATTTAAGAAAGAGATAGAAGTGGGGGGGGGGGTGAATGAGCATGCAGGGCACCAAGGCCTTCAGCCATTGCAAATGAACTCCAGACGCATGCACCACCTTGTGCATCTGGCTTATATGGGTTCTTGGGGAATCCATCCTGGGTCCTTTGGCTTTGCAGGCAAGCAACTTAACCACTAAGCCATCTCTCCAGCCCATGAATTGATGATCCTTTAATAACATTCCTGGCCTTATATATCAGAATTACAAACTTTTATTTTACTTGTGTGTGTATACATGTGTGCACCATGCATGTCACAGCATGCGTGAATGTGTGTGTGTGTGTGTGTGTGTGTGTGTGTGTGTGTGTAGGTCAGAGGACAACTTTCAAGTCAATCCTCACCTTTCACCTCATTTTGAGACAGGATCTCTCTCCCCACCCTGTGAGCTTCCGGAAAAATGCTCTGTCTTCCTTTCCTTCCTGTAGGCATTCAAATATTACAGAGCACTACCACAACTTCTGGCTTTCACGTGGAGTCTGGAGATCCAAACTCAGGTACTCAGCAAATGCTTTCTTTATCCACTGAGACAAACCCAATTTTTTTAAAATTGCACTTACTATTTTTGAAAATTTATACAGCACTAATTCAAAAGAACATATATTCCAAAAGGTCTCTTTCCCAGTCCTATCCTGAGCCATCCAGATAGTTGCCTTACTCAGAAAAAAATATTGAAAACTGGCTGCCATATTCAAGATTATATTTTGCAGATGTGAGCATATATACTTTTCTACTTCATTATTTATATTTATAAACACTGCTTTTCAAGTTGCTTATGTTCTAGGGATCCCAAATACCTTTCTTCTCTCTTTTGCAATTAGAACTCAACTTTGTTAGACCCATATTTACACAGCATAAAGACAATTATCTGCAATACAGGTGTATAGGTAGTTGTAGTCTGGTGATCCAAGTTCTGCCCAATGAGGTGTAAGGAAAAGAAAGGCTCTGCTTCAACCCTTTTTCTACCTGCTAGCAAAAATGTTCTACATGACAACAGTTTCAGTAACTCTCTAGAAAGAGAGGTACAGGCTATTGCTGAGAAAGCCAAAAACCTGTGATTAGATGGTGACCCTTCTGAGCAATAAGAGTTCCAGTGTAACCTGATGCTGAATGCTTCTAAGAATTCTTTTCAGTAGTGGACCATGACCTGAGGCAGAAGGAGTTCCTGGCCATCTTAGGCTACAGTGTGAATCCTCTCAAAAATAGCCAGGAGTAGGGGGCAAAAGACAAGATAGGGGGAAAATGACAGAAAGACAAGAGACACAGAGAAAGAACCAATACAAATGAAGTAATCATTAATATTACAAAAAAATGAAGAAAGAAAAGAAAACAGCAATTTATCAAAGCTTTGTAGTTCACACCTATAATCCCAGGGAGGCAGGAAGATGGCAGCAACAGCTCCAGGCAAGACAGGGATGGGGGAAAGACATCTAACAATCTTTGGCTTCCTGTCTCCCCATGTAATAATACCTTTTCTTTGCACATGTCCCCACCACAGGCCACCTTAAGATCTTTAGTAGAGCAAGCACCATGCCTTTGAAAAATCAAAGATTATGCATGGTTCTCTACTGGATTATCGTTCTTTTCCTTAATAATGAATATAGTAGCTACTGGTATCATAAGGGATATTTTGTTTGTTTTTCGAGGTAGGGTCTCACTCTAGCCCAAGCTGACCTGGAATTCACTATGTAGTCTCAGGTTGGCCTCGAACTCATTGCAATCCTCCTACCTCTGCCTCCTAAGTGCTGGGATTAAAGGCGTGCGCCACCGCACCTGACTCATAAGGGATTTTTCTTTAACTTTTTAAATTATTTATTTATTTAAGAGAAGGAGAAAGAAAAAGAATGGGTGTGCCAGGGCCTCCAGCCACTGCAAAGGAACTCCGGATGCATGTGTCACCTTGTGCATCTGGCTTACATGGTAACTGGGGAATCACACCTGGGTCCTTAGGGTTAGCAGGAAAGTGCCTCAACCACCAAGCCATCTCTCCAGCCCTTATAAGGGATTTTTATACATAATGTTGCTGCAGGGTATCTTTTCCCAGTTTGTATTTACATTATAATTTGGGGGGGGGAGGGTCTAGCTCTAGCCCAGGCTGACCCGAAATTCAAGGTGGCCTCAAACTCACAGCCATCCCCCTACCTCTGTCTCTGGAATGCTGGGATTAAAAGAATGTGCCACCAAGCCCAAGTTACATTATAAATTCTTTTTTTTCTTTTTTTAATTTAAGCAGGGTATGGTGGTATATACCTTTATTTTATTTTTTATTTTTTTTATTTGAGAGGAGGGGGGCAAGAGGCAGAGAGAGAATGGGCGTGCCAGGGCCTCTCAGTCACTGTGAATGAACTCCAGACACATGTGCCCCCTTGCATCACTTTTGCATCTGGCTAAATGTGGGTCCTGGAGATTCAAACGAGCATTCTGAGACTTCTCAGGCAGGCGCCTTAACCACTAAGCCATCTGTCCAGCCCATAAGTTCTTTATACAGTGTTTGATATAACAGATTTTCCCAAAACTAACCACTATTTCCTGTACAGTATACATGGTTAGGTTCAGAATAAAAACCTAAGCCTCTGACCTAATTAAACAGTCACTAAAACAAGGACCCTAGTTGAATTTTTCTTTCCTATGTAATATATCAGAAATAGGTAATATAAATAGAACAACAAAGCTAGCCTCGACTTCTAGAGCTGCCATGCATAAAGCACAGGTGTCAGGGCAGCCAAAGTATATATTTATACATCAACAATCTTCAAAGTGCCCTCAAACATTTCTCTAGTAATTATTAGAAACTATCATTCTCCTATTTATGGACAACTGCTATTGAAGATCAAAAACATAAGATAAGGGCTGGAGATGGCTCAGTGGTAAAGGTGCCTGCCTATAAAGTCTAATGACCTGAGTTCAGTTCCCCAGTACCCACATTAAGCCAGATGCACAAAGTGGTGCATGCATCTGGATTTCCTTTGCTGGAGGCCCTGGCACGTCCATTGTCTCTTTTTTTCCCTGCCAGGCAACCTCCAATCCCAGTACTTGGGAACCTGAGGTAAGAGGACTGGTATGAGTTTGAGTCCAGCCTGAGACTATACAGTGAATTTCAGGTCAGTATGAGATACAGCAAGACCTTACCTAAAAAAATTCAATATAGGGCTGGAGAGATTGCTCAGTGGTTAAGGCACTTGCCTGCAAAGCCAAAAGATAGGTTTGATTCCCTAGAACCCATGTAAGTCAGATGCACAAGGTGGTACATGCGTCTGGAGTTCATTTGCAGCAAGCTGGAGGACCTGGTGCACCCATTCTCTATCTGCCTGCCTGCCTGTCTCTCAAATTAATTAATTAATTAATTAAACTCATGCATGCGCACACCCACATGAGATGCTGGAGAGGTGAGATGGAGGTACAGAACTCAGTAAGGCAGAGGTGGACAGAATACCATGGTGGCAGGGCAAGACAAGACAAGATGATGCAGGAAGATGGGGAGATTCAAAGCTAGCCAATAAGAGGAAAAGAAAATCTGAGTACATAAGCCATAACCATATCTTATTCAATTAGCCTAGATAGAACATGCAAACTTAAGACAAAAAATTAACTAATACATAGTCTTCAACAGTAATTCAAAGTACAGGTGAAATCAAATATACTGCTATCATATCCCAGAACTAAAAGAAAGTCTATAGTTTCAAATAAAATAAACTCACTATATTTGAAATCACTTTATCTAGAAAGGGGTAGGAGGCACAACAAAGGTGATAGATATATGGCTATGTTAAAGTAAATATAACAATGCACTATGTTAATCACAACAAATATAAATGGGAAATATGAAATAGAAACAGACTGCCAAGATTTTTTTTTTAAGATTTATTTTTATTTACTTATCAGAGACAAAGAGAGCACTTTGGAGGCAGAGATAGGAAGATCTCTGTGAGTTTGAAGGCACCCTACACAGTGAATTCCAGGTGAGCCTGGGGTACAGCAACCCTATCTTCAAAAAAAACCAGCCAGGCGTGGTGGCACATGCCTTTAATCCCAGCACTCGGGAGGCAGAGGTAGAAGGATCAAGGGCGCCTTGAGATTACATAGTGAATGCCAGGTCAGCCTAGAGTGAGGCCCTACTCGAAAAACAAACAAAAACAAAAACAAAAAATAAAAAACTGTTGGCCCAGGCTAGGAGGACAGCTGCTGACAAAGATGTTATCCCCACTAAGAAAGCATTTGTGGGCTGGAGGGATGGCTTAGCAGTTAAAGCATTTGTCTGCAAAGCCAAAGGACCCAGGTTCGATTCCCCAGGACCCACGCTAGCCAGATACACAAGGGGACGGAGGCATCTGGAGTTCATTTGCAGTGGCTGGAGGCCCTGACAACCCTCTCTCCCCCTCCCTCTTTCTCTGTCAAATAAATAAATAAACAAATATATTTTTTAAGAAAAGAAAGCATTTGTCCTAAGAGCACATAATTAATACTGTTACCACCTTGGTAAAAAACAAGAAATATCAGCTAGTGGTGACTGTTCATAATATGCAGATCTCCATCTAGGCAATTTTTCCTATCTGTCATATATACTAGGACAGGACTTCCCTAATATTTCAAGAGGAAAGTCACACTGGTACATCTCACCCACGTGAAAGTAGGCACCAATGTTACCAACACAGGTTAATTCAGAAGACAAAGAAGCCTTGGCAAAGTTGGTAGAAAAGATACCAGGTCTAACCACAATGACAGATATGATGAGATCTAATATCACTAACTAGGGAGGCAGTGTCCTGGATCTAAAATCTGTGACTCACATTGCCAAGTTCGAAAAGGCAAATGGAATATATACTGTTCAGCTTTCTACACACAAAAGCAAAAATATAGCCTTTAAAAAAGGACATAGCCTTGATGAAAGGGCAAAATAATGTTTCATTTAAGCAAACCCTTGAGTATACAATTATTTTAATTATCTGTGTGACAAAAAGGATAAATTCATGAAAGCATTTCTGCTCCATATTTAATCGTAACAGCTTCACTATATTGAAGGAAGTGTATGATTAAGTTATAAAATGAACTAGCCTTTTTCATGAAATACCTTTTTAAAAAAAGTAGTGGGGGCTGGAGAGATGGCTTAGTGGTTAAGGTGTTTGCCTGCAAAGCCTAAGGATCCCAGTTCGATTCTCCAGGACCCACGTAAGCCAGATGCACAAGAGGGCGCATGCGTCTGGAGTTCGTTTGCAGTGGCTGGATACCCTGGCATGCCCATATCCTCTCTCTCGCTCTCTCAAATAAGTAAATAAATAAATACATAAAATATTTAAAAATAATGGGTTTTGTCATGGAATCTTTTTTATTTTTATTTATTTATTTGAGAGAGAGGCAGAGAGAAAGCGAGAGAGAGAAAATGGGCACACCAGGGCCTCTAGCCACTGCAAACGAACTCCAGATGAATGTACCACCTTGTGCATCTGGCTTACATGGGTCCTGGGGAATCAAACCTGGGTCCTTTGTCTTTGCAGACAAGTGTCTTAACCACTAAGCCATCTCCCCAGACCTGAAATATCATACCGTATGGGGGGGGGGAGTAGGAGAATAGTCCATTATCCAAAATGTCACTAAAAGATCAAAAGAAATGTTAGCAACTTGGCCATACACCTAAATGTCATTGAGAGAGAAGAGAGAGAGATACACACAGAGAGAGAACAAAAGACTTATCTTGAAGCAACTAATAGCAAGCAGTAGCCTAGATAAGACAAAACTGTTAGCTGGGGGTATAGCTCAATTGGTATAGTGTTTGCCTAGCATGCAAGAAGCCCTAGGTTCAATTCCAGCACCCCATAAAACGGCATGGTGATACACATATATATTCTAGCACTATGGAGGTAGAAACAGGAGGTCCAAGAGTTCAAGGCCAACCTCACCTATATACTGAAATTGAGCCAGCCTAAGCTACATGAGACCCTGCAATCCCCCCCACACACACACCAAAGAATATTTTTTAAATAAAAATAGGACCAGGAAGATGGCTCAAAGGCACTTGCTTGCAGCCTGGTGGCCTACATTTAATTCCCCAGTATCCATGTAATGCCAGATACACAAAGTAGCACATGTGTCTGGAGTTCATTTGCAAGGGCAAAAGGCCCTGACATGCCCAATATCTATTACTCTCTTTCTCTTTACAAAAACAATCATCAATAAATAATATTTTAAATTGTAAATAAAAATAAGACGCAGAAATGATCTAAGATGTCAGAAGCAATTACAAACTCCTTAGTTCAAACTATAATCAACAGGTCTAAGTAGCCATCCATTTCTTGGTTCCAAGATACAAAGAACAACACAAGAAATTTTTAAAAACCACTCCATAAAACCTTAACATGGGTAGAGGTTGTTCTCTTTATCTATCCTGTTTTATAGTAACTATCTCTACCTCCCATACTTGGATCCCTTGTTAGTAACTTAATGCTGAAAACATTAGTTGACATCAAATCACTATGGAAAACAGTTTTAAAAAACACTCTCTCAGGCTGCGGAGATGGTTCAGTGAATAAGGTACTTGTTGCTCAATCCTGGTTACCTGAATTTGAGCCCTAGACCCCACATATTTAAAAGGTAGAAGCCTAAAAGGCTTCTGTAATTCCAGTACACTGATGGCCAGAAGGGAAGCAGAAACTGGGTAAAGTACTCAAAATAGAGCAGATCAGCAGTCAACAGAAAGAACAAGACACTTGTCTCAAATAAAGTGGAAAGCGAGTATAATCAGAAGTTGTGCTATGAAATCCACACACATACTATAACACACATGAGCACTCACACATGAACACACACAAAACACTCCTTCAACTAAAAGGCCAGGCGTGGTAGCACACATCTTTAATCACAGCACTGGGGAGGCACAGAGGTCAGCCTGGACTAGAGCGAGACCATACCTTGAAAAACCAAAAACAGGATTTTATAGACAATGTTATTCATACAATTTTTATTATGTATAAAAACATATACTGAATGCATAATCTTCACATGGTTATTCAACAATCTCTAGAAGTCTTTTATCCTGAAAAACTAAAAATTTACACCCATTAAATACTAATTTCCCCCTTCCTACCTGCCCCTATTCCTTGGTAGCCACCATTCAATTTTCTGTTTCTATGGTTTTGACTATTTCAGATATATCATACTAATGGAGTCAATATAGTATTTGTCATTTTGTGACTGTTTTTATGTGGGTTCTGGGGAATATAACCCAGGCCATCAGGCTTTGCAAGCAAGCACTTTAACCACTTAGCCATGTCTCCAGCCCTTTTGATGGCTTTTTAATTGAGCATACTTTCCTTGAATTTTAACTCTGCTGTGGAATGTGACAAAATTTCCTTGTTTATTAAGGCTACAAAATTGTGAACAATGCTGCACTAGACATAGGTGTTGAAAATATCTCTTCATAATCCTACTTTGAATTATTTATTTTAAAATATACCCAGAAGTGGAATTACTGTATACCTGAATAAAATTTTTAAATGCTTTGGCTTATTATGCAGAGGGCCAAAACTTAAAACAGGGGATAAGTGTGCTCAGTTAAGAAAAAAACATATTAAAAATTCAAATGTTCCATTCGTCTGGCTTTTAGAGTTTCCACTGAAAAATCACAGACAATTCTGATGGGTTTACCTTTGTATGTAACAAGCTAGTTTTATTTTGCAGTTTTTAGAATCCTTTCTTTTCAGTGTTGAGAGTTTTAACTATAATGTGACATGGGGTATTTCTTCTCTGTCAGATGGAGGAGGATACAGAGGAGAACAGGATACATCAATACATCAAAAAGAGAGAGCCGACTATCTACCAGGAGATGTGTCACCTCCACTTCATCTGCCCAGGCCCAGAAGTCATTACAGAGGAAGCGGTGACACAAATACTGCTCTCACAGCATGAAAACCAGTTCCAGGGAAATGGTGACAGACACAGTGGCCACTCAAACCTCATAAAAATAGAGATCCAGAGTCTACAGAGAAAACAACACTAAATTGGATCTCTATTTTGCCCACCAATGCTCAGGGAGTATCACAGAAGAGGAGGAGCAGAAAGACTGTAAGAGCCTCAGATGGGACTGGGAATAGCCTGAAACACCATGTTTCCCCCATCCCTGAAGCAACTGATTGAGGCTTCATGGTCCCCACAATAAATACCAATAACCCCACTGAAGACTCTCAGCAGAATTGGGGCAGAGGAGAGGGGGTCTTTGTGTGCAACCTTTTCTTTAAAAATAAAAAACAATCAATTAAGAAAAATCAAATGCCAGGTGTGGTAGCTCAGAAGCCTTTAATCTCAACACTTGGAAGGTGGAGGCAGAGGAGACTTCGGGGTAAGATGGTGGCAGCAGAAGAGACTTCTGGGTAAGATGGTGGCATACTAGTGACACCAAAGCAGCCTATGGAGGGAAATAAACAGAAACAGAGCAAAATACACCCTTCTACTGAAAAGTGAAGGTGTATAAGGTATTATCAACCACAGCAGAGAAGCAGGAGAGACCAAGATCTTCCAGAAAGGAGGAAACCAGTCAAAATCTTGCCAAGGTGCCAGCAGCCCCGATCGCGGCAGGAGCAGAAACAAGGTGAGGGGATTTTCCAATCACATCAGCCTCCTCGCAAAGTCAAGAAACCTAAAGGGGAAGACACCAGAGACCGGCTGAGCAGCTGCAGAAGGAGAATACAAAAAGGACCAACTGAGCAACTCCAGTACAACTCCAGGCACCCTGCAGTCTCCCATCCCCCAAACATCAGGGCCAGGAAGGTCTGGAGAACTCATTCATTCCCAGACACATGGCACTGAGAGAGATCAAGGTGGGCACTCAGCAATGGTTAGATTGGAAGCCATCCCAAAAGGTAATAGGGGCATACTTATACAAAGCAAGATACATAGGCCTGTAGTGGAAGTGCTAACCTTTCTTTCCATGTCAGGAAAGGTTATGTATTCTTGAATACATAATGAATTCTTGGTTGGCTTTACCCTTCTCAAATAAGCTGAATTTTGGTGTTGATGTTTCCTGATTTTTAGGGCCTTTGTCTTGTTCTTCTGTCCTTATTGGGGGCAGAGACTGGCCCCATGCTGACTTGGAACTGGGTTCAGACTAAAAATCTCAACCTCCTAGTTGACAGAATTAAGGGTGTGGGATAGCACACACCCTTAGGGACTCTGACTTTACTAGATTATCTGTTTAGTTTAATCCCCACACTTGTATAAATACTCTGTGCTGGTTTTGATTGAATGTCTATATTGTTCAATTGAATTTTAGAATTTGCCAGTAATTTGCTTCACCTAGTCTACTACAATACTTGAATAGCAGGCAAACTCAACACCTAGGGTCACTTCTGCTGTTTCTCTTGGGAGTAGAAGAGCTACACCTGTAGCCTTAAACTCCTACACTGAAGATAATATAAAGTCGGATTTGCATGGCTAAGAACACTGCAGATAATTAGAAAACCCAAGCATCAAATTAACTCAAGATGCAAAAATCTCTACATTTCAATACAAGAAACACAAATAAATCAAAACAATACAATCCCACCAAAAATTATAAATCCATCAGAAATGACCTCCAGTGAGTCTGCTTTACATGAAATGCCTCACAAAGATTTCAAAAAAATGATTATATCTATGTTCAAAGAAATCGAAGAAGGACTCAAAGGAATTGAAGAAAACAAACTCCTGAAGGAGAACACAAGAAACCAACTTAATGCAATAAGGAGATCAATATAAAACATGAGTAAGGAACTAGAAATAATAAAAAAATACCAATCAGAAATACTAGAAATGAAAAACAGAGTAAATCAAATAGAAAAACTCTGTAGAAATTCTCACCAGTAGAATGGAGGAGAGGACAGAATATCTAAACTACAAGACCAGGTGGCAGATATAATACAGGCCAACAAAGAGAAAGACAAACAGGAAGGCATAAATGGGAATTTCGAGACATTCAGGACACCATGAAGAGATCAAACATAAGAATTCAGGGCATACCTTGGTTTCCCTTGAGAAACAGATAGTGAGACCCTATTGCTGAAGACATCTCTTGCCTGAGAGGCAAGGTCACTGAGAAAGCAAGCTGGTGTGGAGCAGAAAACCTTCTCCCTGTAGACCAGCCAACTGAAAGCTGGAAAAAGCTGCACTGCATGCAGCCATATGGGAGACAGAAGCCATCAACAGTGAAAACAGTGGACACTGAATATTCAAGCTTGGCCAGACAGGCCCAATGACTGAACGGGTACAATAGTGGCATGTCTACTCTTGGGATAACCAACTGCTCCATAATTGGACTGAAGGCCCCCTCTACGGGAGGGAATACATACCTGGTACTGAAAAACCTAAGCAAAAGTCTATGGTAGGTGAGGTCATGAGCCTTAGGGGTATAAGCCTGCTGTTCTCTGACTAAATGTATATATTATTCCCACCAAGCTGCCCTGAAAGCACTACACTTAATGTTCATATTCACATATTAACGCTACTCTCACTTCTGGTTAGAGAAGCTTCTCTTTTCAGATGGTGATAACCACTGGGATGACCCAAAAGGCAACATAGTGCTGAGAAGAAGGGATGGAGGAGTGCCCAGCACTGAAACACCGCTGTCACACCCTCCAAGGCTCAGGGACCATTGTGGAAGAGGGGGCGGATAGAATGGAAGAGCCAAAGGAAGGGTATGAGTTCTTACAATGCAACTGTCCAGACAGAAATTGGCCTTGATATCCATGACCTTGCAGTGCCTAGCAATACCTCCGCAAGACCCTCAAAATAGAAGAAAAAGATGATGACATCAAATTAAAAGAGAGACTAATGGAGAGAGGGAGGGGATATGATGGAGACTGGAGTTCTAAAGTGGAATGGGGGGAGGGAAATATCAGGTGGGGTTTTTTGTATGTAAGTATAAAAGTTCTCAATAAAAAATAATAATTAAAAAAAAAAAGAATTCAGGGCATAGTAGAAGGAGAAGAAATTCACACCAAAGGCCTAACAGGTATTTTCAACAAAATCATAGAAGAAAACTTCCCCCAAGTAGGGAAAGTGATGCCAATACAGATACAGGAAGCCTAAGGAACACCAAACAGACAAAATCAGGAAAGAACCTCTCACTGTCATATTATAATTAAACTACAAAACACACAAACCAAAGAAAAGGCTGGGCATGGTGGTGCACTCCTTTAATCCCAGCACTCAGGAGGCAGAGGTAGGAGGATCGTTGTGAGTTCGAGGCCAGCCTGGGACTACACAGTGAATTCCAAGTCAGCCTCATAAAAACAACAGAACAAAACAGAACAGAACAGAAGAGAACAGGAAAATATACTGAAAGCAGTTAAAGAGAGAAAAATCAAGTCACATACAAAGGCAAGCCCATCAGGATAATAGCAGACACAAAACTTTAAAACCCAGAAAGGAGCCAGGCTTGGTGGTGCATGCCTTTAATCCCAGCACTTGTTAGGCAGAGGTAGGAGGATCATCATGAGTTCGAGGCCACCCTGAGACTACATAGTGAATTCCAGGACAGCCTGAGCTAGAGTGAGATCCTACCTTTAAAAAAAAAAAAACCTTCAATTTCTTGCCTCCAAGGAACTCACTATTTCCACAAAAGATGGACACTATCTTAGGGTAAAAGGTTGGAAAACAGTATTTCAAGCAAACAGGCCTAAATATTAAGCAGGTACCGCTATCCCAATATCCAATATCTATCAGGGAAGGTGGAGGCAGAAGAAACATGAGCTCAAGGTCACTCTCAGCTACATAGCAAGTTCTAGATCAGCTTTGGCTACATGAAACCCTACCTCAAAACTAACTAACTAAATAAATCTTTAAAAGGTGGGCATGGGGGTACATGCCAGCACTTAGGATGAGACCATCATTGGCCATACTAAAATAAAACCAACAACAGGGCTGGGCAGATTACTTGGCAGTTAAAAGCTCTTGCTTGCAAAAGCCTAATGGCCCAGGTTCAATTCCCTAGAACCCACATAAAGCCAGGAACAAAGTGGCACATGTGTCTGAGCTGGTTTGCAGAGATAAGTTTCTTGTACACATGCGCATGCACACATACATTCTCTCTAATAAATAAATAAAAATATTTTTCAAAAACTAACAAAAAAGAACCTGGGTGTGGTGGTGAATGCCTTTAATCCCAGAGATAGGATGATTGCCGAGAGTTCGAGGCCACCCTGAGACTACATAGTTAATTCCAGGTCAGCCTGGACCAGAGTGAGACCCTACCTCGAAAAACCAAAAAAAAAAAAAAAAAAAAAAACTAACAAAAGGGGCTGGAGAGATGGCTTAGCAGCTAAGGCACATGCCTTTCAAAGCCTAAGGACCCAGGTTTGATTCTCCAGGTCCCACGTAAGCCAGACACACATGGTAGCACATACATATGGAGTTTGTTTGCAGTGGCTAGAGACCCTGGCATGCCCATTCTCTTTCTTTCTCTTTCTCTCTCTCTCTCTCCCCCGCCCCCTACTCTGTCTCTAATAAATAACTAAAAATAAAAAATCTTTTTAAAAAGTGAAAAGATTTAAGCCCGGCATGGTGGTGCACGCCTTTAATCCCAGCACTTGAGAGGCAGAATTAAGAGGATAGCTGTGAGTTGGAGGCCACCCTGAGGCTACATAGTGAATTCCAGGTCAGCCTGAGCTAGAGTGAGACCCTATCTTGAAAAACCAAAACATAAAAAATAAAAAAGTGAAAAGATTTTTTTTAAAAAAGAACAAAAAAGAATCAAATGTAAAATTGAAATATATGATTGTTTTGTACTACATTAACTACAAGTATACTTGTCTGTGGCTTTAGTTTTAATTCTACTTGTATCACTTACCTTCCTTCTCCTTGATGTGAACAAATACCAGAGCAGAAACCACCACAGTGATGTACTATCTGACCCAGAGGCAACTTGAGCAAAGCCCAGGACCTACCCAACTTCACTCCACAACAGTACTAACAGTATGATCCACAAGATGGTGTGGTCCATCTCTGCAGAACAGTCATATATAGAATATCCAAAGAACTTTCAAAACTCAATTATTTTAAAAGTAAGTTAAAAATAAGCCGGGCGTGGTGTCGCACACCTTTAATCCCAGCACTCAGGAGGCAGAGGCAGGAGAATCGCCATGAGATCAAGGCCACCCTGAGACTACAGAGTGAATTCCAGGTCAGCCTGGGCTAGAGTGAGACCCTACCTCGAACCCCCCCCAAAAAAAAGTAAGTTAAAAATAGATAAAAGAACATTTTACAGAAAATGGACAAATGGCAAATAAGCACATAAAAATGATCAATTTCATTCAGTACTGGAGAAATCCAAATAAAAATAAAAATTAGTTGTTACAGTATAATTATCAGAATGAATAACATAGCCAAGCATGATGGCACACACTTGCAATCCTGCCTCTTGTGAAGTGGTAGAAGATCACAAGTTCAAGGTCACCCTCAACTACACAGCAAGTTCTAAACCAACCTAGGCTATATGAAAATCAGTTTTAAAAAAAGGTTGCGGAGATGCCTCGGTGGTTAAAGAGACCTCTTTGTAGTAGACAGCTTCAGGTTTGCTGAGATGAATTTCCAGACCAGGCACAGTTATGGAGGAAGGGGCATTTGTTGAAGCTTACAGAACCAGGGGAAGTTCCATAATGGCAGAAGAAGCTGACCTGTTTTCACAGGTCCAAGCAGAGAGAGAGAAGGCACAAACAAACAACAACAACAACAACAAAAGAAAACCCACAAACACACTTCAGGAACTCTAGGCAGAACTGAACACTTTGCATATCTTTAGTTTGGAATTTCAAACCCACCACCACACCTTAAGATCCATCCATTGACACCAGCCAGGTAGTTGCAGAACCAAACTACAAACTAATAAAACACTGAATATATTAGGGGCCATCTATTCAAACTACCATACCATGTAAAAGCCAGATACACAAAGTAGAGCATGAGTTTAGAGTCTGTTTGCAGTGGTAGGAGGCCCTGGCACACTCAAACAAACACACACACACACACACACACACACACACACTTTCCCTCCCTCACTCTCTCTCATAGGGCTGGAGAGGTGGCTCAGTAGTTAAAAGTGCTTGCTTGCAAAGCCTGACTTTACAAATTAAATTCCCCAGTACCCATGTAAAGTCAGATGCAAAATGGTGCATGCATCTGGAGTTCATTTGCAATGCAAGAGTTCCTGACATGCCCAATGTCTGTCTGTCTCTCCATCTCCAAAGAAATAACAATATTTTTAAAACAAAATAAAATAGGGTTAATGTCACATACTGTCAAGAATCCAAGGAAACTTTATCATTTTAACATTGCTGGTGGGAATGTAAAATGGCATAACCACTCTGGAAAATAACATAACAATTCTGTCAAACTAAAAGGACTTAACATCCAAACCCCACAATTACATTTTTTTGACATTCATCCCAGAAAAACGAAAATTTCATGCACAAACTTACTTGACTTATTCCAGGCAGTTTCTTTATGACAAAAAGTAAAAACTAACCACTATCCTTCAATGGATGGGTAATTTACAAAGGGTAAGGTATGCCTGTGTGCTGGGTTAAATGTAAACTTGGTAGTTTGAATGGATGGCCCCAATATATTCAGGATTCTATTACAGTTTGTAATTTAGATCTGTAGCCACCTGGCTGGAGGTCACTGTGGGTGGATCCTGGGTCCAGCCCTAAGGTATGAAGGTGGAATTGGAATTCTAGTCTAAAGATATGCAAAAGTACAGGAGCTCTATCTACCAGGAGTTCCTCAAGTATGCTTGTTTATGGTGCTGCTGGTGGCTTGTGGCTTTTTGTCTCTCTGCTTGGTCCTGTGAAAGCAGGTCAGCTTTTTCTGCCATTATGGAACTTCCCCTGGATCTGTAAGCTTCAATAAATAATATCCCTTCCTCCATAACTGTGCCTGGTCTGGAAGCTTACCCCAGTGACCTGAGGCTGTCCGCTACAGTAAATGTGCCCCACAGCCTCAAGTATTTGTGTTTAAGCTTCCTATTTAGTCCCCAGCTGGTGGAGCCCTTGGGAGGTGGATTTTTCTAAAGGAGGTGTACTACTGGGGGTGTGGACCTTGATGTTGATTAGTCCAGCCTTCTGAATGCGCAGATTCAGCTAGCTCAAACTGCTTTCTCTCTCCCCTGTGCAAATGTAATAAAGTGAGCCAGTTCCTGCACCATAGTGAAGTTTCCCCTTAAAACTAAGCCTAAAATAAATTCTTTCCTCTCATAAACTGCTTTTGGTTGGATGATCTGTCCAAGCAACAAGTCAACTACAGCCTCTAACATGAAAATGCTACTCAAAAGCAAGAAAAGAACAGACTACTAAAATACACATTAATGTGAATGAGCTAACAACAAAAAAAATCCTATGCCACTTTAAAAAAAAAATAAATGCTATATGATTCCAACAGATTGAAGGCTTCCAGGTTTGGTTTTGGGAGAAGGGATGACTGAGTTGGTTGGTGTAGCTGTGTAGCAGACAGTGTCACTTTGCTGGGATGAACCTCCAGACTAGACACAGTTTATGGGAGGAAGAAGGGATTTATTTGAAGCTTACAGATCCAGGGGAAGTTCCATAATGGCAGAAGTTGGCCTGCCTTCACAGATCCAGGCAGAGAGAAAAACCACCACCAAAAAGCAAGCAAACTTCAGGAACTCCAGGCAAAGCTCAAGCACTTTGCATATCTTTAGACTAGAATTCCAAACCCACCACCAAGCCTTAAGGCTGGACCCTAGGACCCACCCACAGTGACAACTCCTCCTGCCAGACAGCTGGAGAGCCAAATTACAAGCTTTAAATAAAATACCAACTCTTGAATCAATTGGGGGACATTCATTCAAACCACCACAAGCTGTAAAGGGGCATCACAAAGGATTCTTTATGACTAAATACTTAAGTTTTGAGGGGATTTATTTGGTTTTGTGAGAAAGAACCTTAGTCTGCTGCTCCGACTGGCCTTCAAACTCCTGGGCTCAAATGTTCCTATTGTCTCCTGGGTAGCTGAGATTACAAGTGTACCTCATGTTGGTTGATACTAATAAATTATCCTCTTTTGTTTGTTTGTTTTTGCTTTTCGAGGTAGAGTCTCGCTCTAGCCCAGGCTGACCTGGAATTCACTATGGAGTCTCAGGGTGGCCTCGAACTCACAGCGATCCTCCTATGCCTTTAATCCCAGCACTTGGGAGGCAGAGGTAGAAGGATCACTGTGAGTTCGAGGCCACCCTGAGACTCCACAGTAAATTCCAGGTCAACCTGGGCTACAGTGAAACCCTACCTTGAAAAACCAAAAAATAAATAAATAAATATAAAAAGGTGAGACTCCTGGGGATGTGTTCGCTGGCAGCAGGGAGCTCCTGGGAAGCATGCTCACTGGGAGCAGAAGGCAGCAAGAATGGAGGATATAAACCACCTCTCTCACACATCAGCCAGGACCCAGGTGAAACCACACAGGAATTGGTGAGAGGAACAAAAGAGTGATGCTTCAATAGTCAGCCTGTCAATCAGTGCCAGTGTGATAGAGACAGACACTGAGGATACTCAAAATGCACCAAAGCAGAAATCCAGAAACTGCTGAGATCTCAACACTGACGTAGACTTAAAGCACACCCATGATGGCTCAGGGAATTTTGTACAAGAGGGAGTAGAAAGAATATAAGAGCCACAGGGTGGGAGGAAATATCCAGAGGCTTTGTCATCCACCCAACCCCCACCCCTGCCAATGAAGGACAGCTCTCACATCTCATAGCCAACAACTCCATGGTGAATACAAGCAATCCCACTAAGGAGGGCTGTCAGTGGAATAGTGGAAGAGACGAGGGGAATAATTGATGTATCTATACAAAGTTTCTACTTAATTTTTAAAAAAAAATCACCTAACTTAAAAAAAGATGAGCCAGGCGTGGTGGTGCATGCCTTTAATCCCAGCACTCAGGAGGCAGAGGTAGGAGGATCACAATGAGTTTAAGGCCACCCTGAGACTACATAATGAATTCCAGGTCAGCCTGAGCTAGAGTGAGACCCTACCTTGGAAAAAAAAAAAAAAAAAAAAAAAATGATAAAAGATGTGTCCTAATAACTAAAGAAAGAAAACAAAAGCTATACAAAATTCAAAGTGGGCAGGGCAGTGGTATGGGGAGGGGGGAGTTGAGGGTTGTGGTTTGATTCAGGTGTCCCCATAAACGTAAATGTTCTGAATGCTAGGATTCCAGCTGATGGAGATTTGGGAATTAACGCCTTCTGGAGGCAGTGTATTGTTGGGAGCGGGCTTATGGGTATTATAGCCAGTTTTCTCTTGCCAGTGTTCAGCACACTCTCCTATTGCTGTTGTCCATCTGATGTTGCCCAGGAGGTGATGTCCACCCTCTACTCATGCCATCGTTTTCCCCTGCCATCATGGAGCTTCCCCTTGAGTCTGTAACTCAAAATAAACCCTTTTTTTCTCCACAAGCTGCTCTTGGTCCAGAGGATTTCTGCCAGCAAGGTGAACCTGACTGCAACAGGGGTGCATCACAATTGGTAAAGTACTTGCACTAAGCTCTAGGTTTCATTCCCCAGCACCAAAAAGAAAGTAAGACCAAAAAAAAAAAAAAATCAAAGTGGGTTTCAGGACAAAAGATAGGAACACAGATAAAAGAAGGTCATTTTAGCTGGACGTGGTGGCGCACGCCTTTAATCCCAGCACTCGGGAGGCAGAGGTAGGAGGATTGCTCTGTGAGTTCGAGGCCACCCTGAGATTACATAGTGAATTCCAGGTCAGTCTGGACTAGAGTGAGACCCTACCATGGGGGGGAGGTCATTTTATAATGTTAAAAAGACCAATTCAGGGCTGGAGAGATGGCTTAGCTGTTAAGGCACATGCCTGCGAAGCCTAAGGATCCCGGTTCAATTCTCCAGGTCCCACGTAAGCCAGATGCACAAGGAGGTGCACGCGTCTGGAATTTGTTTGCAGTGGCTAGAGGCCCTGGCACTCCCATTCTCACTCTCCCTCCCTCTCTCTCTCTCTCTAATAAATAAATAAAATAAAAATGAAAGACCAATTCATCAAGAGTTTATGTACTTAATAAAGAACTTCAAAATGCATTAAGCAAAATGACACAACTAGAAAAAAAGAAAACCACAATTACAAAGATTGCAACCCTCTTTCAATGACTGATAGAAGTAGATTATGCAACAAAACTAAATTGAACTAACTGATATTTATGCACAATGCAGTCTTTTCAAGTTAACAGAAAATACTCACAATGACCACAATCTAGGACATGAAACAACTTTGAACTTTTTTTTTTAATTCAAATCATTTAAAAATGTTGTCTGACCAATAGTATTTGGTAAATCTCTGGACACAAATAATCTAACATACTTCTAAAAAACAAAAATCAAACCAAAGGCAAATTATGAAATATTTTGAGTAGCAGGTATGGTGGTACACAAAATAAAATCTTCAAAATCTAGAAAAGTATAAGAGATATCACAGCCTCAAGAGCCTAGAGAAAGTCTGACAAGTAAATGTAACAGCACCTTGACTATGACCCTGGAAAGTAAAAATGCAGGAAGTGGAGCTGGAGAGATAGATGGCTTTGCGGTTAAGGTGACTGCTTGCAAAGCCAAAGGACCCATGTTCAATTCCCAAGAACCCACACAAAGCCAGATGCTCAAGGTGGTGCATGCGCCTGGAGTTCATTTGCAGTGGCTGGAGGTCCTGGAACACTCATCACTCTCTCACTCCCCCACCCCACCTCTTTCTCTCTCTAATAAATAAATAAAAATTTTTAAAATAAAAAAACAAGGGCTGGAGAGATTGCTTAGCAGTTAAGGCACCTGCCTGCTAAGCCAAGAACCCGGTTCCAATCTCCAGGTCCCACATTTAGCCAGATGCAGTGACGCAAGGGTGCAATGCTACATTTGCCCACAAGGGGGCGCACACATCTGGATTTTGTTAGCAGCAGCTGAGAGACTGCTGACGCGCCCATTCTCTGTCTCCTTCTCCTTCTGTCTCTCTCTGTCTCTCTCTCCAAAAATAAATAAAATAATTTTTAAAAATTAAAAAAAATAAAAATAAAAAAATACAGGAAGTAAAATCTCTTCTCTTACTAGTATGCTAACAATAAAGAAACTGTGTATAAGTTGTATCTAAAACTTCCAAAAGTAAAGCATATTTTAAAAATTAAAACGCACCTAGGAAAACTTCTGTTCTCTCTGCCCAACACTATTTGTCCTTTATATGATCTGCCAGAGCATTTGTTCATGGAATACCACTCTTCCTTGAAGGAAATAAGTCACTTGTAGGCTTATGCCTTTAAAGAGTATCTTGCCCTGGCCCTTTCTGTATGCCATTCTCTGCTCCTGTTCTGCCATGAGGTGAATAGGTTTGATCTACCACAGGCTCCCTGCCATGATATTCAAAACCTCACCTCAGGCAATGGAGCCAGCTGACCATGAACTGAAACCTCAGAAATTGTAGACCAAAATAAATGTTTTCTCTCTTGTTTATGTTTGGTAGTTCATCACAGCAATGAAAAATTAACACAAATTTTTCAACTGATCTCTATATTCCAGCTTATTATGCTCAAACTGGTAACTCTACACAAAAATTGTGTAGTTATACTTACTTTTATTTATTTATTTATTCTTTTTTGAGGCAGGGTCTCACTGTAGCCCAGGCTGACCAGGAACTTAACACTGTACAGCCCAAACTGACCTCAAACTCATGGTGAGCCTCCTATCTTAGCCTTCTGAGTGCTGAGATTAAAATGAACCTCCACATCTGCTACTAATACTATTTAAATGAAAAAATTTTTTTTCTTAGTTAAAGCAATGTCTTTCACACTGGAGTCCATGTATACTCTCTGGAATTCTCTCTAGGTCCTTATGAGAAAAATTTCAATTGTATTTTCTAATTTCTATGATAATTTAAAGTAACTGATTAAATTCCTATTTTGATGACCCTATATCCAAATACTACCATGCCATGCTAGCTCTCTCCTTTATCTTCCTATTATAACACCCACCAAACCTATTTAGTTTCTCAAAAAATCAAATAAGATGATGTACAAAATATGAGAGTTAAAACGAGGTGCTGGGAAAATGGCTCAGTGGTTAAAGGGCACTTGCCTGCAAAGACTGCTGGGCAAGGTTTAATTCTCAAGTCACCCACATAAGCTGGATGGTAAGACCCTATTGCTGAAGACTCCACTTGCTTGGGCTGGAGGTCACTGAGAAATCAAGCTCGAGCTGAGCTGGAAGCTGCTCCCTATAGACTGTCAGGATGCTAGAAAACAGCAGGAGTCTGCCTGCTAGGGATTGAAACTGCAAACTCAGTTTTTTATTTTATTTTATTTTATTTTTTATTATTTGCAAGCATAGAGAAATAGAGAGACAGAGAGAACAGGTACACCAGTGTCTCCAGCCACTGCACATGAACTGCAGATGCATATGCCTCTTTGTGCATCTGGTCTTACCGTGAGTGCCGGGCAATCGAACCCAGCCCATTAGGCTCTGCAGGCAAGCGTCTAAACTGCTAAGCCATCTCCTCAGCCCCAACAAACACACTCTTAATAAAACACCTGAGTCTATGGGGACATACATTAAAATTACCACACCCAATTACCACACCCTGTAAGCTTTAACAGCTGGCCAGCCAGGCTAAATGTGTCAACTGGTGCAGTGGTATGTCTATTATGAGGGAAACCAACTGCTCCGTGGACTTCAGGCCTGCTATAACAGAATGGAATTCCTGTCTGGTACCGAAAATTTAATCAAAAACCTATGACTGGAGAGGTTCTAAGACCTAGGGAGGAAACTACTACTATTGTTTGTCTAAATGGATATATTAAACACACCAAAGTGTCTTCTACATACTTATGTTTATGCCCATGTATTAATCCTACTCTCACTTTTGATTAAAGAAGCTTCTCTTTTCAGATGTTGGTGACCCCTGGGGTGACTCAAAACTCACCAAAGTGCTGAGAAGTGACAGCTGGAGTGCTCAGCACTAAATAAGACATCTCTATCATACTCTCCAAGGCTCAGGCTCCAGTGCTGAAGAGGTGGCTTCAACAATATAAGAGCCAAAAGAAGGGGAAGAGTGTAGTGTGTCAGGCAAAAATTAGCCATGGTATTCATGACCTCACAGTGGCTGATGCTAACTACACAAGATGTGCATAATAGGAGGGGGAAAGTGATTGCATCAAAATAGAAGACTAATTGGAAAGAAGGGATTCAATGGAGGGTGGATTTGGGAGAGGGGAGAGGGTGGTGGGAGGGAGTTATCATGGTTTATTGTCTATATATATGGAAGTTGCAAATTTTTTTTTTAATTTACAAAAAGACAAAAAGTGGCTGGGTGCACAACTTTACTCCCAGCTGTCCTTGGGAAGCAGAGGTAGGAGGACTGCTGTGAGTGAGTTCCAAGCCAGCCTGAGCCCCTGAACCTACATAGTAAATTCCAGGTCAGCATTGGCTAACGCAAGACTCTACTTTGGAAAAAAAAGAAAAGGGCTGGAGGGATGGCTTAGTGGTTAAATGATTTGCCTGCAAAGCCAAAGGACCCAGGTTCGATTCCCCAGGACCTACGTTAGCCAGATAAATAAATAAGCATTTAAATCTTTAAAAATAAATAAATAAATTTAACATTGATAAGTGACTGGACACTAATCCTTTTATATCTTATTTCTTCCAATCTGATATCATTATGAAATCCATATTCAACTAAAGAGTACCTTGTTATGGTATAGCATTTTTCCAGGGTATAATAACAAAGACATAAACATTCCTCCACATGAGCATACAGATGTTCCTCAACTTAATAATGGCTTCACCTCTAAATAAATTCATAATAAATTTAAGATATTGTAATTCAAAAGTGCACTGGATCCAGAAATGGCAGTGCATGTCTCAGCTACTTTGACAGGCTTGAGGTGGCGAAATCATTTCAACCACTAGAGTTGAAGACTAGCCTGGACAGCACTGAGAAGGCTATTTCATTTTAGGAGGCAGGAGAAGGGACTTATTATAACTAATCTATTATAATCTTAGCTTAGCAACACAGTACACTATTGGTTGTCCCTAGTGATGGCTAACTGGCAGCTATGTCCCATGGCTGTAGCCCAGTCTTGTGAGAACATACCTCATTCTAGGCTTGCAGGTGATCTAAATGTGAAAGACAGTTTCTACTGAATGAACAGTACTATCATACCAGTGAAAAGTCAAAAAGAACATAAAGTGAACTATTCTAAGTTGGGTATGTCATTTCTAGCCTGGCTGGTCCACAATAAGCATTAAATATTCCTTTAGTTAAAAATCCCCACTTCTTTATTTGTGAGAGGACAGCAAAAAGCAGCAAACAAATCAACTATGTCTTGCTTCTAGAATTAAGCAGTTTGTGAAAACAGCCAATTCTTGTCACCTACATCAGTGAGAATACAAACCAAAAGCCAGCCAGTGGTGTGAAATACTAGAGGGTGATGAACACATGCAGTAAATTTAGACTAGGTCTCAGAATTATAGAGGTGTCACTTTTTCCAGTACAGGAACAGAAACATATCATTTTAAGCTACATTTTCATTATTTTCCTTAAATATAAGTATTAACAAAAACTATGACCAGCAACATAAAATAGCTTAAGATAAATAGCCATTTTTCTACATACACATCTTGTCACCATCATGCACAGAATTTTCATGTTAAGCAGATGACTAATGTCAAAAAAAATGAATCTAGGCTCAATGCTTAGAAAGCAACTACAATGTGTTAACCAACTAAAACAGTTGTCTACATTGTAGAAAAGCCTAGGCTGCTGCAGAGACTTCTGTCAATAAAGCATATTGGGAGAGAGGGAGAACAGACAATCATTAACTAACTGCTATGAAAAAAATAACACAAAAAGATGCAAAACTGTAAGACAGTGGTTCCATGACATTTGTGGCCACACTATGCTAACATACTCTGACAGAAATATTCAGTATTAATGTTCGATCCAAGGTAGCTTTGTTAGCTTCTGTGGTAGTCTGAATTAGACTCAGATGTTTTATTAAAGCTTGTAACTTGGGTCTCCAGCCACCTGGCTGGAAGAGGTATCACTGAGAGCTGATCCTGGAGTCCAGCCCTAATGTGTGTTTGGAGGCAGATGTGATTTCCAGCCCAAAGGTATGCAGAACAATCTGAGATCCACCTGGGCCCCAGCTGCTTGCTGCTCCTAGTGTTTATGGGCTGTTTGGTTGCTTCTCTCTGCTTAGATGTACGAAAGCAGCTTCTTCTACCACCGATGGAACTTCCCCCGCTCCATCTATAAGCTTGAAATAAATACCTTCCTCCCCTAAACTGTGTCTGGATGTTTATCCTGATAATGGGGCTAACTATATCCCAATAACTCAAGAAAACATACCAAATACAAAAATAGGCCAGATGTAGTAGCACATCCCAGCTCTCAGGAGGCTGAGGTAAGTGGATCACTGTGAGTTCAAGGCCAGCCTGAGACTACATAGTGAATTCCAGGTCAGCCTGGGCTAGAGTGAGACCCTACCTCAAAAAACCAAAAAAAGGAAAAAAAATGAATTTTAATTGATTATTTTCTAAAAGTAAATCACTTAAGATCCTGCACTTGTGTTAGCAGCAAAGTAGTTAAATAATCTAGCAAGGTCTGGGATAGGGCCAGGGGAATACAATACACGTAAAGAAGTATCTCAAAGGATACCTAGAACCCACAATCATCAGAAATATGATCTATACCTTTCTGCTTATTCCTCCAAGTAACAATTTTCTCACAATTCACTCCAAACACAGTGTTCCTTCTGATGCACCCATTCTCTCCCCTTCTGTCTCAAATAAATAAATAAAAATTAAAAAAAAAACTTTCAGATGTCATTCCAGGGCAGTTGTATGGGACAGGTCAAACATGTAAAATATGGCAGAGAAAATATAGAAGGGCCAAGATCCATCTATAATACAAGAATATAGCCAACTGCCCACCATGAGACATGCCACCTCTACCATATCTGCCAGGGCCCAGGAGAACTTGCAGAGGAAGTAGCAACATGAATACTGCTCTCACTGCTAGCCTAACAACCAGCTCCAGGGTGATGGTGACAGGCACAGTGATCAACCAAAACCTATCAAAGCAGAAATCCAGAGGCTACAGAGAACAACACTAGATTAGACTGCCATCAGGCCTGCCACATGGTGGGTAGGAATACCCCAAGGCACCCCACCACCACCACATAAGGACTGACTGACTAACCCCACAGTGAATACCATAACCCTACAGAGGAGGGCCCCCAGGGTAACAGGAGCCAGGGAGAGGGATATATAAGCATATCCTGTTATAATATATATTTTTTTTTTTTTAAACTTTTAAATACCAACATTCTAGTAACCAATCCTCAAACTGCTTGGCATTGTTTAAAAAATTATCCAAAAGAGCAGTTTAGGACCTTAAACTAGCCACAGAACTTAATGGTAAACTGATAGTAACAGATGCTGGTAATATATTCACTCCTGGCCAAAGCTTTAAAAAAAAAAAGTGAAAAGGTAAAACTTTGGATAATAAATTCAGTTAGCTATCTCCTATGCCAAAACCCATTCTGAGATTTAGGCCACACACATCAGCCTTTAACTGACTACAAAGTCAAACCAACAGTAAGAGAATGTAGTTAATTATTTCTTCCTTATTTAGCTTAAGGAGGCAGACAGCAATTTTCTCATCCAAGGCTCATGCCATCCAGGGCAAAACACAATTTTCATGCTCACCTCAATAAACGCCTCAATAGGCAAAGAAGCTATGGAACTCATTTGTTACTCTTTTCCAAGGTGTACTATTATTTGCCTGAGTACCAGTTTTATTAAAAGGCACCTGATAAACTTTTATCTTCTGGCTGCCTCACCCTAAAACCAAGGTTATTTTCCAGTTCTCTGGTAGAACATAATGACATGCAATTTTAGATAGTTCCAACAGAACAGAGATTTGTATACATTAGCATTATAAAGCAATTATTTTTTTTAATTAGGGGTGTGTGTGTGTGTGTGTGTGTGTGTGTGTGTGTGTGTGTGTGTGTCTGGTAGTTTGAATAGGTGGCCCCAATATATTCAGTGTTATATTACAGTTTGTAATTTAGGTCTGCAGCCACCTGGCTGGAGGAGGTGTCACTGGGTTGGATCCAGCCCTAAGGTGTGGTGGTGGATTTGAAATTCCAATCTAAAGATATGCAAAGTATGCCTAGCTGGAATTCCTGAAGTGTGTTGTGTGGCTTTTGGTTTGTGGTTTTCTCTCTCTCTGCTTGAACCTGTGAAGGCAGACCAGCTTCTTCTACCCTTATGGAACTTCCCCTGGATCTGTCAGTTTCAATAAATCCCTTTCTCCAGAACTGTGCCTGGTCTGGAAGTTCATCTTAGTGAACTTGAAGCTGTCTGCCACAGTGTGTATGATATATTTGTATGAGTGTTCACATGTGTCACAAGTACACATAAAGGCCAGAGGATAATCTTGGGTTTTATGCTTAGGAACACCATTCACCTCTTTTTTTTTTTTTAAATTTTATTTATTTATTGGAGAAAGCAAGAGAGGGAAAGAGACAGAGAGAACGGGCACACCAGGGCCTCGAGGCACTGCAAAAGAACTCCAGATGCATGTGACAGCTTGTGCACCTGGCTTATATGGGTCCTGGGGAATTGAGCCAAGGTCCTTTGGCTTTGCAGGCAAACGCTTTAACCATTGAGCCATCTCTCCAGCCCCCATCAACCTCTTTTTGAAACAGGGTCTCTCATTGGCCTGGAGCTCACCCCTTAGTTTAGACCCCTGGCTGACCACAAAGCCCCATGGGAATGGAATCCTCTTTGTCTCTATCCACCCCCCAGGTCCTAGCACTGGAATTACAGGTACATACAGTGCACACCTGGTATTTTTATGTGTGTAGTGTGGGCCAAACTCAGATGCTCATGCTTGCAAGCCAAGCATTTTACCAACCAAACCATTGCCTCAGCCTCTTAAGCAGTGCTTTTCAAAAGTCTGTTTTATGAAGAAAAAAAAGTGAGTTATTAAAAATATGTATGCTGGGGCCAGAGAGATGGATCAGTGGCTAAGAGCACTTGCTGAGACAGCTTGAGGACCTGATTTCAGTTTCTGACACCCATGTAAAAATTTGGCCATGACTATGCACACCTGTAAGTCCAGGCCCAAGGGAGGCAGAAATAAGAGGACCACTGAGGCTGGCTGGTCAGCCAGTCTAACAGAAAAATGATGAGCTCTGAGTTTAGTAACAGACTGTCTTAGAGAAATAAGGCAGAAGGGCAAGAGAGGAGGACACTCAATATCTTCCTCTAGCCTCTGCATATGTGTGTAATCCATGGTTTACTGTGTGCTAATTCACTTATATTGTGTGAACTTAAATGTCTTGTTATACTTCAGTCATAAAAAGTTAACTTCAAAACAGTCATCGTGCAACTGACTTCTGGTCAAATGTGACCATTTCAACAACTGAGTTTATCTCAGCAAAACCTCTCTGTAACTAGTGAAGGAACTAAAAATTCCTTAAACCCCAGAATAAATAAAATAGAGTATATTATAGTCTCCAAAAATGGCCATAATATACCCCATAATATTCTTTTTTTGTAGTGTGACCTTGCCCCATCACAAGTTGAGGTTTCTGTTCCCTCCCCTATAATCTGGAAACTTGAGGACCAACTAGACTGGAGCACACTAAGCAACAAAACAATGAAAAGACTCTATCTCCCAAAGGCAGAAAGAGAAGACAAACACCCTGAGGTGGTCCTCTGACCACATGGGTGCCATGGTATAAACCCATACATACATACATACATACACACACACACACATCATACATATACATACACATATACATAAATAATAGTAAAGCCAGAAATGACAAGTACAGGTTAGGGTATGGAGATGAACTGTAAGAAACTTTAATGAACTAAGGGGATGAACTATGGGAGTTTATGGACCTTGTAAGTAACTTTTCTGAGATTATTGCTGTGAGATGCTGAATTCCTTACCTGAAATTGCCCTAACGTTAATCTTACAACTATGTAATCCACCCACCTAAAGCAATGTGACTAAGGTTTCCTCTGTCTTGGTAAACCCTTGGCCTGAACAGTACAGATGACCAATACTGACAAGCAATGTTTAGACATGCTGACTGATCTTAAGCTATGCTCTTTGCCTAACTTCCACAGTAACCTGATTAGACTCATGACTCAGAGAACATGTTTAAGAAGTGTTGATCACAGCGTTGAAGACAAGGTCAGTAACTAGGAGTAGGTAAGTGTTCTGAATTAGCAAAATCCCACAGGTCATACCCCTAAATCCCTTCCTTTAATAAATGTATAAGGATTATCCAAAGTCGAAATTTCTTACCCTTTCCTCATACAATGTACTACCTATTCACATATTGCTGGGTTTTGGCGAT
This sequence comes from Orientallactaga sibirica, assembly GCA_036365145.1. Classification (NCBI taxonomy): domain Eukaryota; kingdom Metazoa; phylum Chordata; class Mammalia; order Rodentia; family Dipodidae; genus Orientallactaga; species Orientallactaga sibirica. Next base: position 8,933,518 of record JAEOAD010000372.1, on the reverse strand, counting down.
TCAATAAAAATGTCATTGAGTACCTGCTTGCAGAGAATGCAACAGCTATAGTAACATCAGAACAGCAGTGACAGCAGATGCAGCAGGTTTACTAATGGCTTAAACTAAACTTCTCTTCAGTTTCCTTTTTCCTCAGGCTGTTTCTAGAGGCAGCTAACCTACTCCAGGAGCTAACTCTCTCTTCTCAGGCTCTGCTCCTAGAAGCAGTTTGCCCATTTCTGGATAGGAAAGATCTGGAGGCTAGTCTAAATTCAGGGCTATAACCCCCAAACAGGGCTTTCTTGTTGCCCCAAAATGAGGGTGGCCAGAAGTCCCAAAGTATCCGCTTTCTAACAAGCCCATTGGCCTATATAACAACAGTAATCTATGAAGAAAACATGTAATTTAAAAGAACAAGAAAACAGGACTGGGCTGGGAGATGGCTCAGCAATTAAAGGCATTTGTTTGCAAGCCTGCCAACTCAAGTTCAATGTTCCTCAGCCAGCACCCATGTAAAGTACAAAGTGGTGCACACATCCATAATCCCAACATGCTATGGCAATGGGAGCCAGGAGAATTCAAAAGCTCACAAGCAGCAGAAAAAGAAACCTTGTATCAAAAGAAGGTAGAAAGAGGAAAATCACCCCAAGGTTGTCCTCGGACCTCCACATGCACACCATGGTGAGTGTACGTGCACGCGCATGCACACACACACACACCATACCCATATGCAAATAATAAAATAGGAAAAAAATTAAAAAGATAATTACCTGATATGCTTGATCATATTAGAGCTACATAAATACATTAGAAAAAAACAGAAAACGAAAACTATAAAAAAGCTAATGCATGTCTCAAAACTAAATTTGAGGGTCTGGAGAGATGGCTGGCTCCGTGGTTATGAGCACTTCCTTACAAAGCCTGATGGCCTATGTTTAATTAGCTACAGAAAGCCAGATGCACAAGGTGGCAAAGTTTGTTTGCAGTGGCAAGAGGCTCTGGCACACCCAGCAATACTCATACTCTCTCTCAAATAAATAATAATTTTTTTTAGAAAGTTATATGAGGGCTGGAGAGATGGCTTAGCAGTTAGGGCACTTGCCTGCAAAGCCTAAAGACCCATGTTCAGTTCCCCAGTACCCACGTAAAGACAGATGCACAAAGTAGTACATGCATGTGGAGTTCGTTTGCAGTGGTTAGAGGCCCTAGCACATCCATATTCATATTCTCTCTCATAAATAAACATTTAGAAAAAAGTTATATGAAATTCAGCAAATTCCACTCCATTTTATCCAATAGGAAGAAATCAAAAAAGACTTTTGAGTAGAAAGCTATCACTCGGGGAAACTACTACTGTTGTCTGGCTAAATGGATATATTATACCCACAAACTACCCTCTTAATACTTATGTATATTCCCATATATTAATGCTACTCTCAGGGAGGGGAAATTGCTCAGGAGTTAAAGGTACTTCCAGAAATACCTACTGGCCTGTGTTCGAGTCCGAAGTACCCACATAAAGCTGGATGCACAATGGGGTACATGCATCTGGAGTTTTTTTTCAGTGGCAAGAGGCCCTGTCATATCCACACTATGTGTATCTCTGTTTCTCTCGAATAAAAAAAAAAAAATACCAGCCAGGTGTGGTGGCACACGCCTTTAATCCCAGCACTCGGGAGGCAGAGGTAGAAGGATCACCGTGAGTTCGAGGCCACCCTGAGACTACATAGTTAATTCCAGGTCAGCCTGAGCTAGAGTGAGACCCTACCTCAAAAAAACAAACAAAAAAAATACATTTTAAAAAATGTTCTCATTTTTTAAGATTTTTTTGCTTACTTGTATTTATTTATTTGAGAGCAACAGGCAGAGAGAGAGAGAATGGGCACACCAGGGCCTCCAGCCACTGCAAATGAACTCCAGATGCATGTGCCACACTATGCATCTGGCTTACGTGGGTACTGGGAAATCGAGCCTTGAGCCGAGGTCTTTAGGATTCACAGGCAACCGCTTAACCACTAAGCCATCTCTCCAGCCCCTGTTCTCATTTTTGATTAGAGAAGTTTCTCTTTTCAGATAGAGGTAACCACTAGGAGACTCAAAACTCACCAAAGTGATGAGAAGAAATGGCAGTGGTGTGTTCAGCACTAAATCAGACATCTCTATTACAGCCTCCAAGGCTCAGAGGTGGCAGAAAGAATGTAAGAGCCAAAGGGGCAAAGTACATCACAATACTGTCTTCCAGACACAAAGTGGCCATGGTATGCATGCCTCACAGACCTAAAAATAAAGTACTGAAAAAAAAGATTTTTTATATATATTTATATAAATTTAAATTAGAGATAGCAGAGGGAGAGAGGCAGAGAGTGAGAATGTGCACTCCAGGGCCTCTAGCCACTGCAAACGAACTCCAGATGCATGTGCCACCATGTGCATCTGGCTTCCGTGGGACCTGGAGAATCAAACCTGGGTCCTTAGGCTTCGCAGGCATGCGCCTCAACCACCAGCCATCTCTCCAGCCCAAGAAAATATTTTTTTAAGTCAAAAAACAGCCAGAGCCGGGCGTGGTGGCGCACACCTTTAATCCCAGCACTTGGGAGGCAGAGGTAGGAGGATCACCGTGAGTTCAAGGCCACCCTGAGACTACATAGTTAATTCCAAGTCAGCCTGGGCCAGAGTGAGACCCTACCTCAAAAACCAAAAAAAAAAAAAAAAAAACCAGCCAGGCATGGTGGTGCATGCCTTTAATCCCAGCACTCGGGAGACAGAGGCAGCAGGATCGCCATGAGTTTGAGGCCACCCTGAGACTACATAGTTAATTCCAGGTCAGCCTGGACTAGAATGAAACCCTACCTCAAAAAAACAAAAGTCAAAAAAAAAAAAAAAAAAAAGGAAGAAAGGAAGGAAGGAAGGAAGGAGAAATGAAAGAAAGGAAAGGAAAGGAAAGGAAACGAAAGGAAAGGAAAAAAGAAAAGAAAAGAAAAGAAAAGAAAAGAAAAGAAAAGAAAAGAAAAGAAAAGAAAAGAAAAGAAAAGAAAAGCCAGGTGTTGTGGCACACGCCTTTAATCCCAGCACCTAGGAGCAGAGGTAGGACAACCTCCCTGAGTTCAAGGCCATATTGAGACTACATAGCGAATTCCAGGTCAGCCTGGGATAGAGAGACCCTACCTCAAAAGTCAAAAAGGAAGGAAGGAAGGAGGGAGGGAGGGGAGGGGGGGAGGGGAGGGAGGGGAGGGGGGAGGGGGGAGGGGAGGGAAGGAGAAAAGAAAGAAATGTGACATCAGTAAAAATGGTACTGCCAGAATCAACATTTTAGTAACTAAAACCTAAAGGCTTACTTACAGCAATCTAAGGGGGAGGGAGGTTCTCAAAAAAAATGGCAGGCGAAGGAGAAATGAAAGAAAGGAAAGGAAAGGAAAGGAAACGAAAGAAAAGAAAAAGAAAAGAAAAGAAAAGAAAAGAAAAGAAAAGAAAAGAAAAGAAAAAAGAAAAGAAAAGAAAAGAAAAGCCAGGTGTTGTGGCACACGCCTTTAATCCCAGCACCTAGGAGCAGAGGTAGGACAACCTCCCTGAGTTCAAGGCCATATTGAGACTACATAGCGAATTCCAGGTCAGCCTGGGATAGAGAGACCCTACCTCAAAAGTCAAAAGGAAGGAAGGAAGGAGGGAGGGAGGGGAGGGGAGGGGGAGGGGGGGGAGGGGAGGGGAGGGGAGGAGGAGGGGAGGGGAGGAAGGAGAGAAAAGAAAGAAATGTGACATCAGTAAAAATGGTACTGCCAGAATCAACATTTTAGTAACTAAAACCTAAAGGCTTACTTACAGCAATCTAAGGGGGGAGGGAGGTTCTCAAAAAAAATGGCAGGCTTTTATTCAATCAAGAGAGCAATGTGGGGATGGACAGAAATGGCTTAATAGATAAGATACTTGCCTGGGAAGCCTAAGGACCCAGGTTCAATTCCCCAGAACCCATGTAAGCCAGATGCATATGGTAGTGTATGTGTCTGGAGTTCGTTTGCAGTGGCTACAGGCCTGGCACGTGCATTCATTCATTCATTCATTCATTCATTCTCTCTCTCTCTCTCTCTCTCTCTCTCTCTTGCTCAGTCACACACACACACACAAATAAATAAATAAAAATAAATAAATAAATAAATAAATAAATAAATACCATTTAAGATAAAAAGAGAGCACTGTGGCTTTTTAACTTGTCCTAAACCTAACCTCACCATTCTGTTCTGCAGTAGACTTAAAAAATAATCAAGTAGGAAAAGCCAGGTGTGGTGGCGCACGCCTTTAATCCCAGCACTCGGGAGGCAGAGGTAGGAGGATCGCTGTGAGTTTGAGGCCACCCTGAGACTCCATAGTGAATTCCAGGTCAGCCTGGGCCAGAGTGGTGAGACCCTACCTCAAAAAACCAAAAAAAAAAAAAAAAAAAAAAAAAAAAATTAAAAAAAAAAAAAATCAAGTAGGGCCGGGCATGGTGGCTCACGCCTTTAATCCCAGCACTTGGGAGGCAGAGATAGGAGGATCACCAAGAGTTCGAGGCCACCCTGAGACTATGTAGTAAATTCTAGGTCAGCCTGAGCTAGAGTGAGACCCTACCTCAGAAAACCCAAAAAAAAGAAAAAAAGTAATCAAGTAGGGCTGGAGAGATGGCTTAGTGGTTAAGGCACCTACCTGCTAAGCCTAAGAACACCCATTCAATTCTCCAGGTCCCACGCTTTAGCCAGATGCAGTGACCCAAGGGCACAATGCCGCACTTGCCCACAAGGGGGAGCACACGTCTGGAGTTTGTTCACAGCAGCTGAGAGGCTACTGGAGCGCCCATTCTCTCTCTCTCTCTCCCCCGCCCCCCAAAATTATGTCATTAATTGACTTGATGGTTTCCTGTAAAACATCACTTGCAAGACTATACATGGCTTAAAAGGAGCTCACCCAGTTTGAAAAGCCCTTTTGTTAAGACTATTTGTCAAATACAATTCCAGGGAATTGTTTAACTTCAAGGCTGCAGCAGTAGATAACAGTGGCAACTAAGCAAAGACCTTAAAACGAGAGAGAGAGAGAGAGAGAGAGAGAGAGAGAGAGAGAGAGAGGGAGAGGCAGACAGACAGACAGACAGTGAGGTCTTTAGCAGTTTTGAAACCTTTTGACACCATGGAAAACCTGAAAATCAAGAAGTCCAGACATACACGGGTCTGGGTACCTGCCCAGAAAAGATCTGGTAAGTTCATAGGCCCTCTGAACAAAGCTCTGAACATTCAAGAAAGAAAAGGTGATGGCAGTACTGTTAACTGCATGCAGAAAAAACACCACTCTACAATGGCTAGCAGACTAATCAGTTGCAGGCAGTAAAGAAAACTTTAAACACTAAGAACAAGCAAGGTGAGACTTAAGTGATAATACACCTGAAAGCACACAAACTTCACAAATTTAATTCAGATAAGTCACTAAAAACAAGCATAACTTACAAAAATCAAACATTTTGTAGAAGGAAAACATTCAGTTTTCAGAGTTACTAAAATTATATTAATGTTCAATTTTCAACCACAATTTTTGAAACATGGAAATAAACAAGTATGGTTAGCCGGGCATAGTGGCGCATGCCTTTAAGCCCACAGAGGTAGGAGGATTGCTGTGAGATCCAGGCTAGCCCTAGACTACATAGTGAATTCCAGGTCAGCCTGGGCTAGAGTAAGACCCTACCTCGAAAAAAAAAGGGGGGGGGCTATCATAAGAACAAACAGCAATTAAAAGAAACTAAGCCAAACAAAACTCAAGTGATAGGCTTAGTAGAAAAGGCTTTAGAAGTTACCTACTATAAACATCTTCAAAGAACTAAAGGAAAATATAAAGCCAATGTATCAAAGAATAGAAAAAAATATCAACAAAAATTATATGAAGACAAATAGAAATAGAAAGCATCAATGAAAAGTCACTAGAGAGATTCAACAGCATACTTCAACACACAAGAAGAACTAGCAAGTTTCAAGAGAGATCAACTGGAACAGTCAAGGAATGATAACAATAAAAAAAACAATGAATACAACCTCAGAAACTTTTGAGACAGCATGAACTACAACAAAACATTCATAAGATAAGGGAAGTCACAGAAGGAAAGGAGACAGAGAACATTTAAAGAAATAATGACTGAAAACTTTCTAACAGTAATTAAAAATAATAATGTTCACACATCCAAAAACTTCAATCAACTCCAAATGGATTAAAACTCAAAAAGCCATACATAAAGATATATTACAGCCAAAATGTCAAAATACAGAGAATCCTGAAAGCAACAAAAAAGCAATTTATTGCATACATTTTATAAAACTTAATACCTGATTCCTTTAACATAGATCATGGTGGCTAGAAACCAGTAGGATGGCATACTGAATATGTTAAAATTGGCCTGGAAAGGTGGCTCAGTGGATAAAGCACTTGCCACAAAAGTGTTAAGTATTTGAGTTCAGATCCCCAGAACCCATGTAAAGCTGGATGATATACTGCAAATATTTGTAATACCAGCAATGGAGGATCCCTTAGAAGCTCACAGGCCAGCATGACAAACCCAGCAGTGAATGAAAAACCATGCATCAAAACAAGCTGGAACTCTCCCCAATAATATATAAAATCTACTCAAGTGGATATGGAAAATTCTCCAGAATAGACCGTATTACATGAAAATTTTAAAGGGATGACATGTTTGTTATTGCCAAGCCCATTTCCCCTGGCAGTACAGTAAATAAACTTTCTGTTGCATGGTGGCAATTAAAATCATAAAAACTATATTGTTTCAAACTAATATAGACTGAAAGTATAAATCAATAATGGAAGAAATGAGAAAAATCACAAATACATGGAAATTAAATAAGCAACAAAATACTAAAGGCTACAAAAATATACAATATTACTGAAAGCTTCCTCTCTGCTAACTAGCAAGGCCACTGTCCAGACTACCATCACTGAGCAGTAACGAGACTGACTAAAGCTTTGTGAGATAATTATTTTACTTTCCTACCCGACTCCCACACACAGACCTGATATTAGCAGGATCCAGCAAAGAACGAAGCCAAATCTGAATTCAGCATCAACAAGACTGAGCAAGGCAGTGGAAGATGGTATCAGTGGGACCCAGTAGGGAACTGAACATCCTCACACACCTAGCACTGAGCCTAAATGAAACTGTAAGATAAAGAAACCCTCAATCAACTCCAACCATTCTCTAATGGCAGTAGTACCTACAAAAAAGCAGAACTTCCCTCCACCATGGCATCAAATGTGGGGAACAGTAACAAGTTTCTGCCCTCCACTGCAATATCAGGGTCGTGTGAATTAGCCCACTATTTCTCTCTTGCTGGGGCAGTATAGCCCACCAGGGAGTTATACCTCTCACTCAAAGGTAAGATAGTGTAAAGATGACCAACTTGTACCAAGAAAATGTCTGTGAGATTAATGGGGGAGTTGAACTTCCTTCCTACTTACTTATTCCAAGATGATATGGCTCGGTACCCTACTTTTGCCAGGGTAATTGTAGGCAAGATCCAGTGAGTCTATGAGCATACCCACTTACCTAACCCTTGAACTACATCTCAACAAGGGTACTGACTAGTATAAAAAAGAATGAACAGGATCCAGACTTCTCAGAACATTGACACCCAAAATGCACAAAGTACAATCAAAAAACCACATAGCATACCAAAAATCAGTAAGGCATAACATCAGTGAAGACAAAATACTGTTACAATCAGATTGTTTTAATTATTTAACAAAATTTAAAACCAGTCAACAAAGCCAGAGGGAACATGCCTTTAATCCCAGCACTTAGGAGGCTTAGGTAGGAGGATCACAGTGAGTTTGAGGCCAGCCTGGGCTTCAGAGTGAGTTCCAGGTTAGCCTGGGCTAGAGTAAGACCTGGGGGGGGGGGGAATCTTAATAAATAAAAGCAGTCAACAAAGGGCTTCAAAAACAAGCATTTACAATTGCTCTTAAAGCAAATGAAACTTGGAAAAGCTCAGCAAAGAGGAGACATCTTAAAAAAAAAAAAAAACAGAAATTAAGAATTTAAAATATACAAAAACCAAAATAAAAACTCTCAGTCTAGGCTTAACAGAAGAGTGGAATGTACACAACGTCTGTGAACAGATCAATACAATGACCAACCTAAGCAGCGAGAAGTGGAGTGAAAACAAATGAACAAGATTCTCAGGGCTGGGGAGATGGCTCAATGATTAAAGGCACTGGCTTGAAAAGCTTGCCAGATGGGGTTCGATTCCCCAGTCACCCATGTAAAGCTGGATACAAAAGTGGCACATGCATCAAGTAAATAATTTTTTTAAAGAGCCTCAGAAACATCTATAACAAAAACAAATAAGCTATGCTTCTTCTCAGATTCCCAAGAAATGGGAGAAAGAATAAGACTGAAAACATATTCAAAGAGAATAATGGCTGAAATTTTCTCAAATTTGGTCAAACACTTCACACAAATAAAAATAGGTGAACCCCAAACAAAACAAAACTAAAAACATCAACACCAAGATATAGTCTAATTAAACTTCTAAACACTAAAGAAAAAAATTTTCTTCAAAGTGTCCAGACAGAAGCACTGAATTATTTATAGGACAGCACCAATATCAATGACAGTGAATTTCTTATCTGCAATCACAGAAAACAGAAGCAAACAGCACTTGGGGGAAGAGCCAATAGATCCAGAATTTCGGTTGAGAGGAATGAGTTCAGGAGCTCTATTATACAACATGGTTACTGCAGTTAATTTAAAAAAAAAAAAAAAAAAAAAAAAAAAAAAAAAAAAAACAGCACAATCTTTGTCATATACTGAAAGAAAAACTTCACTGCCAAGTATGTATACACCAAAAATACACTTTAGAAACGAGAAGGAATAAAGACAATCTAAGGAAACTGTTGCTATCAAAAAGTACCCTCAAAAAGTAGCTGAAGGAGTTCTCTAAACAAAAGGAGGCTAAAATCTCAGACAGAACAATACAATTGATAAAGATACGAGTAAATGTAATATAGACTATTAGAGTGAAGGAGAGAGACTCAGGAGAAAGCTAGCTTCTTTTAAGCAGTTTAAGTTATAGTAGAGAGCCCAAAGAGAAGCAGAAAATGCCACCCAGTCTTGACAGGAATGTTAGCTTGTGGCTGATCCAGTTTCATCCACAATGGCTACAGTGCCCCCTGCTGCCTCCAGAGTCTAGCACACTACCTAGGTGGGCTGGTATTTGGGGTCAGCCCCTTTGAATCTACAAACCAATCAGGTCTTCCCCTTACATACTTGAGTCTGAGGAAAAAATTCATTTTTAATTAACCATAAAGGCTTGTCCCTGCTGATCTCTGATCTCTTCCAGAATTCATGTAAGTCTGGCTCTCTCCTACCCAGCAGGAGACAGCACTATTTCCTAGCCTGGGTACTCTCTACTTGCCTCTGCTTTATGCTTTGGGGTAACTTCTCACTTTAATTACATGTATGATTTTCCTCTTATATCTGAGTCTTCCACATGTGTATTTACTTTACACTCTAGATATACTACACGGGTACGTCCTCTAAACTCTGGGCCAGCTACCTGTGTAATTTCTCTAAACTCAGGGTAACTCTCCTCACTACTAAATTTCCTAGTCTCTGCCTTGGTATTTTCTCCACTGCCTTGGTATTTTCAGCCACTGCAAATGAACTCCAGATGAATGCGCCCTTTGTGCATCTGGACTATGTGGGTCCTGGGGAATCGAACTGAGCCATCTCTCCAGGCCCTTTTCTCCTACTCTTATACCACTACTTACTCTTTAACTTTCTTCCATGAGGAGGCTCAAGATGGATGCTGTGCCTTCCACAAGAGAGCATGTTTCTTCTAAATCTCTACATAAGGTCCTACATCCTATCTTCAACATGCTTGTGACTCTGCTCCAGCCTTTCCCTGGACCACAATTTCCCTTAAATAAACCCTACAATTTGTAATTTCTCCCTAAATAAACTCATCAATTTATAATTTATCCTTCTTGAGTCCATTTTTGTCAATTCTTTGTTAAAAATAGGATAAGGAGGGGCTAGAGAGATGGCTTAGCGGTTAAGGCATTTGCCTGCAAAGCCAAAGATCCCGGTTAGATTCTCCAGGACCCACGTAAGCCAGATGCACAAGGGAGCACATGTATCTGGAGTTCATTTGCAGTGACTGGAGGCCCTGGCACGCCCATTCTCTCTCTCTTCTCTCTCTGCCTCTTTCTCTCAAATAAATAAAATACATGTTTAAAAAAATAGGATAAGGAGCCAGAATTGGGATTAACTTTGGGAGACCCCTCCTGAACCCCAAAATCCTGAGTCAATAGTACTCATGAGTTTCTTCAAACATTCACTAACCAGCAAAATTCATCACACAATCTCATGTGGTGTACTATGTTCACACAGAAAATATTTAAGAATATTAGCTTTGTAGAAGAATCACTGTGAGTTCAAGGCCACCCTAAGACAACATACTGAATTCCGGATCAGCCTGGGCTAGAGCAAGACCATGCTTTGAAAAACAAAAAAAGACTATTAGGTTTAAAAAGGAGAAGGGAGGGCTGGAGAGATGGCTTAGCAGTTAAGCACTTGCCCGTGAAGCCCAAGGACCCCAGTTCAAGGCTCGATTCCCCAGGACCCATATAAGCCAGATGCACAAGGGGGCACATGCATCTGGAGTCGTTTGCAGTGGCTGGGGGTCCTGACGTGCCCATTCTCTATCTGCCTCTTCCTCTGTTGCTCTCAAATACATACATACATACATACATACATACATACATACATACATACATACATACGAGAAGGAAAAATGATGTAAGTTGAAGCAAAGTTTGTTGCACTATCAAAACAAAAGAACACAGCTCTCATTTCAAAGAAAACAAGGGATAGTTTATTCTAGAGCCAAATGTAAGTGGACATGGCCTGAAAACATATATTTTGGTTACCTCAAATTCCATGTTCCAATGTGGTAACTGTTTTATGAAGTTTTTATAATAATAGAACAAAGAAAGTCATAAATCAAAACGCTTTTTAGATACACTTGTGGGTACATCAGGTAGGCAGGTTACACAAAGCAAGGAAATCTCTGCTATAGGCCTCAGATTTTTCTCTGATGCTCACTGGTGACATTCTTGGCTTTCAGTTGGGTAGAAGCTAGGGATCCGTACATTCCAAAAGGGTTTATCTAATAATATCAAAGATGTAAGGTCAAACATAGAGGTTGGTGGACAATAAAGAAGCTAAAATGGCCCAAGATAATTTGGCTGTGGACCTGCAACATTCCACCTCCTCATGATCACCACAGTTCAAAATCAGCCTGGAATGCTTAACATAAGTATGACTTCTTTCTGGGAACTTTAGTTCACAGCACTTACTCAAACTGATGAAATGCCAATACCAATAGATGATAAACAACACAAAAAATAATGAAAACCTAGAGCAACCACTAAGAAATCTATGCAAAGAAGCACACTCAAAAAACATAAGCCAGGCATGGTGGTGCATGCCTTTAATCCTACCACTCCAGAGGCAAAGATAGGAGGATCACCGTGAGTTCGAGGCCAGCCTGAGACTACATACTGAATTCCAGGTCAGCCTGGACTAACTAGAGTGAAACCCTACCTCAAAAAAAAAAAAAAAAAGTAACAAATGCCAAGCATGGTGGGCCTTTAATCCTAGCACCGGGGAGATAGAGGTAGGAGGATTGCTATGAGTTTGGGCCAGCTTGAGACTACAGAGTGAATTCCAGGCCAGCCTGGGCTAGATCCTACCTTGAAGGGCCCCTCCCCCCCCCCAAAAAAAAGAAAAGAACAGAACAGAACAGAGTGATAGTACATGCTTGTATCTCAGGACTCAGGAGGCTGAGACAGGAGGATTGCCATGAGTTTGTGCCAGCCTGAGGAACAAAGTAAATTCCAGGTTAGCCTGGGCTAGAGTGAGACCCTGCTACAAAACAAAAAACAAGGGGCTGAGGAAGTGGCTCAGTGGTTAAAGGCACTTGCTTACAAAGCCTGAAGTCTTAGGTTCAATTCCCCAATACCCATGTAAAGCCAGATGTATTAAGTGGCACATGCACCTGGAGTTCATTTACAGTGTCAGTAGGCCTTGGTGTGTCCATTCTCACCTTTCCCCTCCTGTTCTCATCTCTCAATTAAGTTAAACACATATATTTTTAATATTTTTTAAATCTTTAAAAAATAATGTTCCCAGGTTTCTGGGATGGTGAACATGTTAAGTGATATGTTTACAAAGGTAGGGAAACAATAAAGACAATGATAAATTCAGTGCCCTCAAGACACCATAGGAGGTCAAGGAGGCAATCAAGTATACATACTGGATGGAAGCAAGTAAATAAAGAAGGTCCAAAATACAGCCTCCTTGAAGAGGAGATAGATGACACAGGAAGGGGGTGGGGGAAACCACCCTAATGTGATGTCAAGAAAAGGTCTTTCAAGAGCTCACAAATCTGCTAAATCACTTAAACTTAATTCTTTTACAAAATTGTAACATTTACCTTGTACTGAGTACCTTCCATGACAGACAAATCCAATGCCAGGTAGATACTTTATATATTTTTTAATTCCTAACCCAGAAAATATATTATCATTTCCACTTTAGATAAGCAAACTGGGTCTCCTAAAGATGCTAGCCTAAGGATCACATATCTAGGAAATGGCAGGAGCAGGATTCTACCCTAAAATGCTTTACTTCCAATGTACCTACCCATCAGTACTTAACACCTAATTTTTTTTCCCCTCCACCAGTAACAGACCCACAAAACCTACAACTACTCATGTCATTTTCCACAATTAGAACTGCTCAAAGAATAAACAAATAAAAAATCAAGCCCAGCCTATGGCCTACAGTGAGTAGGTAAGAGTTCTTTACATACTCAGTTACCTTTTCCAAATGCCACTGAGATACCTTACCCATGCTAAACTATTCACAATTCCTCAAAGCCACTTAACTTTACTCTGTCAATTCTCTGCCCTTTTCCCTCTTTGTATATGTCTGGTAAACTTTTACTCATGCCTTATAAAAAATCCAAAAGCTACATTTTTTTGTGTAGCTTCTCTCAACTCTCTTCTGCAATAAGATTAACTGTTTCAAAATACAAATTGTTTTGAAAATAATTAGACTATCTTCAATACCTGTACTGAACAGTTTAAACATAGTTTAAAACAATAAATGAAGCCAGGCATGGTGGTGCACGCCTCTAATCCCCGCCACTCAGGAGACAGGGGTAGGATGATCACTGTGCATTGGAGGCCAGACTGGGACTACAGGGTAAGCTCCAGTTTACCCTGGGCTAGAATGAGACCCTACCTTAAATTTAAAAAACAGTAACAAATGTCTGAAAGGTCCTAGTTGCTTCATCGTTTGAGACCGCATAGCACTTCACATCTATCTTTGTTATTGTAGTTACTATATCAAATTCTCTATTAGCCTCTTCCCAGACTGCAAAAAACAGAGGCCAGGTCTAACTCAATCACAGCAGCACAGCAAATATTTCACAAATCAATGTAGTTAAAAGTTTTTCTAATCTTAATTATATCTAAAACTCAAAAAACTAAAATACTTTACCTTTTTTTTGAGACAGGATCTCAAGTAGTCCGCTGGCCTCCAACTATGTAGCTAAGAATGACCTTAAACTGCTGATCTTGCTCCCACCTCCTGAGTGCTGGGATTATAGGCATGCAGTACCACTGGGCTCCCTTTCATGCTAAGGAAGGACTCTACCAACTGTGCTATTCGCCCAGCCCCTTTTACAGCTGATCTTGAAAAGTTGTTTTCCCTAAATATACAAACTATCAGAACAAAGTCAAGTAACTAAGATCTATAAAATGAAAACTATCTTTTTGCCATGTAGTATAATATTCTTTTGTAAAACCTTACATTATCAAAATATAACATCATATATTCATCTAAATGTTTCCTACTCAATTCCAAGGCAATTAATCCTCAACTTCCATATAGCAAAAAAGCTCATGGCTATTTAATATTAAAAAATCATTTTTGGGCGGGGGGCGTGGTGGTGCACGCCTTTAATCCCAGCACTGGGGAGGCAGAGGTAGGAGGATCACTGTCAGTTCAAGGGCACCCTGAGACTACATAGTGAATTCCAGGTCAGCCTGTGCTAGAGTGAGACCCTACGGGGGGGGGGGGGGATCATTTCAGACTGGAGAAATGGCTTAGCAGTTAAGGTGTTTGCCTGTGAAGCCTAATGATCCCAGTTCAAATTCCCCAGGACCCACGTAAGCCTCTTCCTCTTTCTCTCTCTCAAATAAATAAAATATTTTTTTAAAAATTAAAAATCATTTCTATGCTAAGTACATTGTAGCTGTTTGAGAAACAAGTGTCTGACTTAAATGTCACTGATGCCTGAAATTTGCTTCAAAATAATAGGAGTAAGGGGAAGGATATAAATGAAATTTGTATCTTGAATTGAAAATTGTTAGGTTAAAGTTAAAGAAAAAAGTTAAGTTAGCCGGGCGTGGTGGAGCACGCCTTTAATCCCAGCACTTGGGAGGCAGAGGTAGGAGGATCACTGTGAGTTCGAGGCCACTCTGAGACTACATGGTTAATTCCAGGTCAGCCTGGATCAGAGTGAGACCCTACCTCGCAAAAAAAAAGTTAAGTTAGAGGTGATGATCAGTTAGTTGACTGGTTGATTTTCTCTACTTTTGAAAAAAGTGAAAATTAGTTTTTCCCCACAAAGGAGCTAATAAACACAATGTAATAAATCAATAGACTAAAAATAACCCTTTATCTAAAACAATTTCTTCCACTCTTCTAAATTGAAATGAATTAGACAACCTTATATAATACCCTTAACCATAACAAAAGCCCAACCTTCTTCCTGAAAATAAACCTAGCATCTGCATCTTCTATTTATTCTACCATAACCAAAAGTACAAAAAGAATACAATACATTCACAACAGAATGACATGTCTTAGCACAAACAAAAGGAAAATAGGGTTAACACTGAAAACAAACAAGCAAAAAGATTTTAAAGCTGGCTATATAAGGGATGATCCCATCTTTCCAGGTTATAGTTCTTGACAAGGTGACACCTTATCAGAATTGGGCCACATCAGGGCCCAAAAGTAAAGTCAGCAAAGAGCAAATTAAAAATGAGTGCAGTGACTATCACAAAGCACTAAAATCAAAGAAATGGCAACTAACATATGTACTTCTTCATTCACAACTATCCCCCAATGAAGGACCACCAATCCAGAAATATTCTAACCTGAGATATAATAAAATGCATAAAATCTTTTTAAACATGTCTTTAAATTAGAAAAACAGCAGTTTAAACTATCTTTGGTCACATAAAATATTCTCAGTGCTGTACTATTTTTAAAACTCACTCTGGGGCTGGAGAGATGGCTTAGCAGTTAAGGCATTTGCCTGTGAAGCCAAAGGACCCAGGTTCTATTCCCCAGGACCCATGTAAGCCAGATGCACAAGATGGCGCATGCACCTGGAGTTCGTTTGCAATGGCCGAAGGCCCTGACGCGTCTATTCTTTCTCTCTATCTGCCACTTACTCTCTAAAAATAAAATAATTTAAAAAAAAAAAAAAAAACTCACTCTGTACCTTAGGCTGGTCTTGAACTCATTGCAATCCTCCTACCTCAGCCTACCAAGTGCTGGGATTACAGATGTGAGCCACCATGCCCAGGTCCAAGAATGTAAACTGTCACATGAACACTCATTAAGAACCCACAGCAAAGTTAATGTATTATTACAAAGTGAGGTCCTAAGGTACAGAACATGCAATAGATCATTCTTTAAAGAGCTGAGAAAGGGAAGCCAAAATCTGATTTGTAAAACATTTTCCTACAAACAAGATTAAAAAGTAACTTGCTATTATCTAAATTGAAAAAATATTTCTGAGCCAGGTATGGTAGCACATGCCTTTAATCCCAGTACTTGGGAGGCAGAGGTAGGAGGAACACTGTGAGTTCAAGGCCACCCTGAGACTACGTAATGAATTTCAGGTCAGCCTGGGCTACAGTGAGACCTTACCTCCAAAAACAAATCAAAATGGGGCTGGGGGAATGGCTTAGCAGTTAAGGCATTTGCCTGCAAAGCCAAAGAATCCAGGTTTGATTCCCCAGAACCCACATTAGCCAGATGCACAAGGTGGCGCATGCATCTGGAGTTCATTTGCAGTGGCTGGAGGCCCTGGCATGCCCATATTCTTTCTCTTTCTTTCCCTCTCTCTCTCTCTCTCTCTGTCAAATAAATAAAAATTTTTAAATATTAAAAAAAAAAGGAAGGAAGGAAGGCAGGCAGGCAATCTCCAATAAACAATCAAAAAAAAAAAAACTACCCGGGCGTGGTGGCACATGCCTTTAATCCCAGCACTCAGGAGGCAGAGGTAGGAGGATCACCATGAGTCTGAGAGTACCTGAGCCTACATAGTGAATTCCAGGTCAGCCTGGGCTAGAGTGAGACCCTACCTCAAAAAAAAAAAAAAAAAAATATATATATATATATATCCCCTTTTACCCTGTAATCTAGTATGGTGATCTTTATAATAAAATTTCAGAGCCCTTCACACTTTTCCTCTAGTACTAATGTTCATGTATCAAACATCCTTATACTTACCTCACCCTTCTTTGGGAGCTTTTAATTTTAATACAGCAAGTGATATCTACTTTACCTTCATATTCCCTGCATAAACATTTTGAACTTGGTGTTATGTTCCAATATTTGTTACTCTGATTTATTGTCATTAACTTAAAAAATATGGAAAATTGATATGATTATACATGAAGTTTCAGTGTGAATACATGAGACTATCAATTATGTATTGTTTAAATAAGCCCTATTAATTAGTCTACAAGTCATTATATGTGGCCCCTAAACAACCTAACAACCATTTCAATTCTTGACAATTTGGTGGGTGATATTTTCTTAACATAAATTAGCTCTCTGGATACCACATTTCAAAAATATTAATAATGAACAGTGTTATCAGTCATTAACATCAATTTCAAAGAGCTCAAAGTATCACAAATGAGTTTCTAAGCAAACAAAAACTCTACAACCCTTTCAAATACACAGAATATTGGTAATACATAAGCAAAACTTAATGGTACATGATCTAAGTCAGAAAAGGATTTATTCTACAGCTAACCAGTGAATAAACCATCACTTTAAAGTGTGTGCCTATCACTCCACTCAAGTAACAAAAAATTCACCTTAAGCAGTTTTTAACAACATAAAATATTTAAGTGACAATCCAATTATTTCCTGGCCTTTTCAACTTGTAAATTATTCTACAAAATAACTATTAAATGACAAGAAAACTTTAGAAATACTAATTTAAGGCCTGGTATAGAAGCCCACATTTGTAAATCCCAGCACCCAGGAAGCTTAGGTAGGTGGATTGCCTCAAATCCAAGGCCAGCTTGAGCTACAAAGTAAGACCCTCCAAGAAAGGAGAGAAGGAAAGGCCTATTTATTTATATATTGCTGCAGTTTCAATTTGTATGTAATGTGAACATGTCCTGTTATCTCTTAGAAAATCTGTATTGCCTGGGATGTATCTAAATTTTGAGAAATAACTGCATAAGACTTTGTCCAGATGAGCAATTATGACTATAGTTGTTTAGAAGACAACTGTCCAAATACTGTTTTTAAAACTATCCAACTAAAGATTTAATTTTCAAACACAAAGCATAACATTTTTTCTGTGGTTAGTTTTCCCAAATAAAACCCTAAACTTCTCCAGTACTGGAAATGAAAGTAATTTGATTGTACATTTCACCAATATCCAAACAGTTTTTCTTTAAAGCCCTCTCTAGAACTGACCTAGTAATTTCCTCAGAAAGATATATGTTCAATGGATTTTAAACTATTTCCATTGCCCCAAAAATTAAAAGTGCCAAATATTATAACAATAGCACCTTAAAATATACATTTTAAAAATTTTTAAATGGCAAACAATCCCTAAGTGTTCAATCTTTCTATTAAAATAATTACCATAAAAGGCAATCCAATCAGATAGAGTACTTAAAACAAACTTAATATGATAGTTTAAAATAAGTAACTATATATTTTAGGGACAGTTTCCTCCAACACAGAGATACCCTTCCTGGCCTAAACCAGCCTTCCCCAGCCCTCTAGCATTATACTATTACTTTAACATTACTCCAGTATTACTGTATTTATACTCCGTACACTTATTCTCTAGACACACCATGTAATATTTAACTCAAATTCTTATCCTTATGTTAAAAATATACCCCACAAAGTTTTCAAAAATGTACTAAAAGTAGTGACCATAGTTAATTTCTGTTAAAATGTTTCACTCTTATTTCTAAATAACTTCACTATAATTAGAACAATAAAAATCTGGGGCTGGAGAGATGGCTTAGCTGTTAAGGCACTTGCCTGTAAAGCCTACAGGCCTGTAAAGCCTACAGACCCAGGTTTGATTCCCCAGATCCCATGTAAGCCAGATGCACAAGGTGGTGCATGTGTCTGGAGTTCGTTTGCAGTGGCTGAAGGCCTGGAGTGCCCATTCTGTGTATCTGCCTCTTTCTCTCTCTCTCTCAAATAAATAAATAAAATATTAAAAAATATTAAAAAAACAAAAATCTTTATTATTATGTTACAAGAATTCTAAGTAAGGGGCTAGAGATATTGCTCAGTGGTTAAGGCGACTGCCTGCAAAGCCTAATGACCCTGGCTTAATTCACCATTATCCATGTAAACCCAGACACATAAAATGACGCATGCTGGAATGCCTGGCATACCCATTCTCTCAGTCTCTCTTCTCCCCTTTCACTCAATCTCTTCCCCCTTCTCCTTGCAAATAAATACCTCTAAGCAAGCTCTAGCTCTTTATAGTCTTATTTTTAATATTACGGAAAAAACACTAATTAATCTTATTTGTGGTTTTTCAAGGTAGGATCTCACTCTAGCCCAGGCTAACCTGGAATTCACTATGTAGTCTCAGGGTGGCCTTGAACTCACAGCAATCCTCCTACCTCTGCCTTCCAAGTACTGGGATTAAAGACATGTGCCACTATGCCTGGCTATTACTTATCTTTTTTAATGTTTTTATTTTATTTATTTATTTATTTATTACAGACAGAGAGAGGGGGAGAGAGTGAGAATGGCACACCAGGTCCTCTAGCCACTGCAAACGAACTCCAGATGCATGTGCCACCATGTGCATATGGCTTATGTGGGACCTGGAGAATTGAACCTGGGTCCTTAGGCTTCACAGGCATACGCCTTAAATGCTAAGCCATCTCTCTCCAGCCCTTATTTTTATTTTTATTTATTTATTTGACAGAGAGAAAGAGGCAGAGAGAGAGGGAATGGGCACGCCAGGGCCTCCAACCACTGCAAACGAACATGTGCCACTTTGTGCATCTGGCTTATGTGTGTCCCGGGGAAATTGAACATGGGTCCTTTGGCTTTGCAGGCAAGTGCCTTAATTGTTAAGCCATCCCTCCAGCCCTTACTTATTTTTTAATACAAAACAGCAGCTATTGTATATCAAATGACAATTCTACAAAAAAGCTTCTCTCAATGGCTCTTGCATAATGGACTCTGAAAAAGATATCCAAAGACCAAGAGAAATCATCAGTTTAGAGAAAGCCGCCTTGCACCTAGAAAAGGTCTAAGTTTGGAGGCAAATAAGATACACTTACTTGATGCTTTTAGCTTTAAAAACTTTTAGGACAAGAGTTCTTTAAAAACTACAAATGTGAATTTTAAAACTTGCAAGATCCAATAATATATATAGGAATACAAATTTCTGAAGATAAGCATGAATAAATTTGTTCAAATAGTAAAAAGTTATACAAAGCGCAAACTAAATTTGTCTAGGGGGAATGACACAACAAAAACCACACAAAAAAGGGAACACTGCGAATTATTCAATTCCATTATCTGTGCTCAGTTAAATAGCCTGAACCTCCAGGGGAGAAAAGCCACCTCTTGTTTTTATGACTTTCAGAGGAAAAGAATTCTGAAACCAAGACGGCTCAACATTCCACCCTATCCCTCAAAAACACTGCTTTTCAAGATAGTTAAGAAGAATGAAGCTAAATAATTCAACACTTCCTTCAGTACAACTCCAGCTCCATTCATTCTATTCACAATCCAATTCACACAGAAGCGGTGAGGTTATATTATGTCAAGCTTTACATGAGGACACCTTTTCACTGGCATGTTTAAGCTCCTAAGCATGCAACCAAGGGTTTGAGGGTTTGAAGGATATACAGTAGACTGCCTTAACATTAAGGATGATTGACTAATCTAAGTAGCTACAACCTAACAAACAGAAAGCAATGAAGTTATTTTCTTTCACAACAGACTACTTAGTTCATCAAATTATTTCAATTTTAATGAAGCCATAGCTCTTCCCCAAGACATAATGAAACCCCACAAACTTCTCATTTTCAATTTGTTACTTTATTCAACTATAAAAAAGTAATGCATGTTACAAAACAACTGAAAGTGCTGCTTTTAAATTTTAAACTCAGTTCATAATAACTGTAGGTTCACTGTCACAATATGAAATTCAATGTTAAGCGCCACCCACCGTAAATCTAACACAAGCATTCTAAAACATAAAATTAGCTTCTACTTATTTCTTCATCACCACAACCAAAAGCAATAGATTTGGCCAAACTTTTCCAAATAAATTATCTTTACAAGCAATTTTACCAAACCAGTGTTGGACAGACAATATTCACCCCCAAATCAATTGCTCCTTAAATTTAAAGCATTTCTTTAATATTTTTTAGAATGACAATTTTACGGTACTGTAGTCTTTTTCTCATAAAATACTTCAAAAACATTGGGGGGGAGGGTTTCAAAATAAGGACCAACAATTACTGATTCGTAAGCTAGTCACAGCACATTTTTCCAGCAATAATTTTGATGAAACTAATTAATAACTACATAAAGTGTTCTCTATCTTTCAGAGGCCGGACTTACTGAAAAAGATTATTTCGTTTGCTTTCTGGTCATTGTTTGCAATCAAAACTCCTCATAGTTACTTTTAAATAAAGAACACAAGTGTGATCACAGATAAAAAGCAATTAATGTCGCTGCTAAACAAATATACAGACAAAATTAAAGATTAAAATAATCAACTTAAGAAAAAAAATGCTAGTTTTAGTCATTTCAAACTTCCTTCTCAATTACAACAATAAACCTAAGTGTCAAATGCAAACCTACATATTTCAGCCAAAAAGATAAACAGAAATTATCTAATGGCTGCAATACCTATCGTACAAACTCCAAGTTTCACAGTCCCCATTAACAAGAAAGCCTTCTAATACCATTGCAATCAGACTTTGGTCAGGAGATACAAACTGATGTAGGCAGAATTAGACTCCAGCCTTTGTTCATAGCTTACTGATGGGTAACTAAATTGTGCTACAGGTTGATAAAGCATTTGCCAGGCTTATGCATGCTGTTTCCAAGCTATAGAAAGGCACAAAAATTCTATGTGCAAATAATTTGGGGTAATTTTTATTAACCACCAAGGTGCACACTCCAAAGCAAAGGCCTATCCTTCGCTGCTACTATTTATTTCCATGTTTACCTCTCCTTCCTCCCCAAAGCCCCCCCCCCCTTCTTTCACTCTCTCCTCCCACCCTGTCCCGCCATCTTGGGCCGATAGGAGCAGCCATTACTTAACTAAATGACAGTGCCAACAACTTTCCACACAAATAAATAGAGACTACACCAGGAATCCTCCTTGGCCTCCCCTGACACACGGGAAACCAAGCTCGAGGAAGAAAACACAATCCCATCTAACTGTAGTATTTCTATAGCAGAAAGCTCCCAAAAGTAAACAAGTCACCTAACTTCAGGTAAGGTACATACCAATTGAGATATATGCCAAGAGCCCAATGCAAACTCTTCACCGACCTAAACTACGTGCAACTTCCCCCTTCCGGGAACACAGATAGAAGCCATCCCAAAATGTTAACACACTACCCAGACTGCCAGAAAGAAGAGAATGAAAACCAGGAGAGGAAAGAGGCCGGAAATTGGACAAAATATCTGCACCTATTTACGATCTCGTGCCCCTCGACCGGCACCTCGGAGATCATCGGCCTAGCCCCAAAAGGTGGTAAAAATAGGAGGCAATGTTGTCGCCCCAGTTGAGCTCGGCCCTAAAGTGCTGCTGTCTTGGTTCTTCTGTCTGCAAGAGGAGTGATTTCGCAAGGGAGCCAGCGAGGTACCCGGGGGTGGGGGAGAGAGCAGGGGCAGGAAACAGTTTTCCGGAAGCCCCTCGGCCATCATTCGCGGCCACAATGAGCGCTGACCCGGGCGCAGGGCCCGGGGCGAACGCGGCGCTGGCTCGGGAGCCCGTGTCCGCGCTCTGGCGCGCGGCTACCTTACCTTGCCCAGTAGGGCCTTCGTCCTGGCGCCATCTTCATGAAACCTCACGAACCCGAAGAGTCGGCTGAGGAGAAAAGACACACGCGGCTCATTAAAGCTCCGGTAAAGCCACCGACCCGTCCCTGGCCGAACCCGAGGCCCCGGCGTTGGCGGCACGGAGAGCGCCAAGCCGAGGTGCCCGCCCGCCCCACCGCCGCCAGAGGCGAGCGGGCGCTCGGGCCTCCCCGGAGAGCGGCGCCTGCCTGTCCGGAGCCAACCGGGCGAGTGGCTGCACCCCGTACCTGTCCAGTCCGCCGAGCGCCTCCCTCTCGTCGGCTGTCAGGCTAGGGGACGCCTCCTCGCTCTCGCCGCTCGCTTTTCCCGCCGCCATTTTCTTTTCCTCATCACCGAAAGCGGCGGCAGCAGCGGCGGCGGTAGCGAGCGACACTCCGCAGGATTTCATGGAAACGCAGCGAATTCACAACTCCAACGCCGACACCCCCCCCCGGGCCGGGGCCCACAACGAAGCCCCCAATCTCCGCACGGGACTGGCACACCAACTTTCTCTCAACCTCCTCCTGCTGCTGCTGCTGCTGCTCGCCGCTCACGGCAGCAGCGAAAAAAAATCCCAACGCGGGTAGCGGTGAAGGCAGCGGCGGCAGGGGCTGCAGAGCCACTGGGTCTGGTAGCGGCGAAGACTCGCCTGGAGGGTCACATCGCGGGGGCGAGCGGGGTGCAGCCACGGGCAGGGAAGGCTGGAATGGCCAGAGCGCGCGGCGTTCGAGAGCTCCGGGGGGATTCGGAGGAGACACAAACTTCCCCGGCACCAGCACAAAGTTGTTGTAATTGTGTCACACAGCGAACCCCACGCCGCCGCCGTGACCCCCCCTCCCCGCCCGGCCAGCACAGCCAATCGGAGCGCCTCACTCCCCTCATGTGACCTTTGTTGACTCGCGTCAGCCGTGGCTCCACTTAACTTGCTAGCTGCTTTAACCCCGCCCACCGAGGCCGCCAGCGACCGAAGAGCGGGATGCTCGCCAACTGTGGCCGGTGGTTGGCTGCTGGGCGCGTCTGTCCGGGAAGGGTTGTCACCGGGTGGGATCAGCCTGTTAGGTTGTGCTACTTAAATGCACGAGCAGAGAATGGAGGGTCCGGGCCGTGTCACCTCGGGAGTCGCAGCGGACTCGGGAGGGGGAGGGGAGCAGTGGGGAAGGGCGAGGTCCAACACCGCCCGCGAGCAGCGATGGAGTATGCCATGGGACACCCTTGGCCTGCCAGGGAACCCTAGGATAGGAGTGGACTACGGCTTCACTAGTCCCGCGTGCGCTCCAGGGGTCCCGATCCCCACAGGGCCAGGTATGGGTCGCGTCGCCCGGGAGGAGGCGCGTGGTCCAGAGCCTCTGGCCTCCGAAAAAGGCGCACACTTCTGGCCCTGCTGGAAATAATGGCCTCCACGAGGAGTGCGCCCGGAGAGTAGATGCCGGGCCCCGTGTCCCGCGTCCCAGCCGCCGCCCTAGGCCAGGCCACAGTAGCAGTCCGGATCGCCTCACCCTCGCGGACGGTGTAGGAGAAAACGCCCCCTGATCTCGGTCCACTAACCCCAGGCGGGAAGTAATGAAGACTGGGCAGGGGGAGGAGGGTGGCTCGTCAACCGCGGCTCCCCGTGGCCAAAGGTCTGTCTGTTGGCCGCACTTTCCGGCCAGATTTTCCTCCTCCTTGCGTTTAGCCTGCGTGCTATCAGTAATTCGTTACAGCATTGTAAGAAGAAAAAAAAAAAAAAAAACAGTGAGAATTTGTTAAGTGGGAGCCCCAGAATGTTGGGTTCGTCCGGGTTCTGTTGCTGTGATCTCATTGGTGCCTTCATGGAAGAGTAAGAGCTGCATGTGCACTAGCCTGAGAGAAGACAGGATCCTCATCACACACAGCTTGCAGCCCAGAAAAGCGTAACCTACCTCCACTGCATAGGGAAACCCTTAGCCAGTAGTAACACTTTATTGTCCTTTCAGTTACAAATAAAGTCGTTAGTTTAATCCATAGTATAACTGGGAAAAGAAATACAAGGTCTTCTGTTGACTATTTTCAAAAATGAAATTTAATATGTTGCGTCGTGTATAGAAGATCTGTTACAGGGCACACCTCCAATCTAAAGGAGTAGATTTTAACAATTAGATATTAGTGAACATATGAAGAAACGGCTTCTTTTATAAATGGAGTTTTATGTGTTTAGGAAGTTTATACCTACAACCAATGGGCAGGATATATTTAAATTTGGGCTTCAAAATGTACTGAGTCAGGAAATCCTAGCAGTATTTGGTGAGAAGCAATGAAAATCCCAACTGATTTTGCACACAATTTTAAATTGTTCCCCAGAGACTAGTAACCAGATGAGCAAACTCTAGTTTTGTGTAGATTATATTTCATGTTTAATTACTCTCTAAAACACCTCTTTCATTCTTTACGGTATTTCATTTTGCTTGAATGGGTCAGGGGCCTATTTTCTACAGCTAAATTAACACTTGTATTGTTAACTTGGTCACAAATGATGACCTTCAAAAACTGAGATATCTTTGGCCCCACTATCACACCGACTTGTACAAGCAGAGATACAAATATGCCAGTATTTGGCCATCTTCCCAAAGTTAATGGTTCCTGATTCAGTCCCTTTCCAAGAATTACAAGGCTGCCCACTCCCCATCCATCACCTTCCTTCCGACCATTACTGGGTAATAGCAGCAGAGTATGATGAAGAGGAAAGGTCAAAGCCAAACACAGCTGGTTTCTGATCTTTGCTCTGCTCAGGCTGTGGTGACCTTGGGAAGGTTACTCATCCTCTAAGCCTAAGCTGGGTTTTTGTTTTGTTTTGTTTCTACATATTTTTATTTATTTATTTGAGAGAACAGGTGCACCCTGACCTCTTACAGCATGTTGTGCATCTGACTTCACGGGGATATTGGGGAATGGAACCCTGGCTGGCAGACTTTGCAAGTAAGCGCCTTTAACTGCTGAGCTCTCTCTCCAGTCCCAAAGCAGTTTTAGTTTTGTTTTAAGAGGTTGTTGTGGTTTAGGGGATTCTTGTTTGCTTGGAAGAGAGGTGTTGTTTGTTTTCAGGTAGAGTCTTATTCTAGCCCTGGCTGACCTAGAACTCACTCTGTAGTCCCGGCTGGCCTTGAATTCATGGCAATCCTCCTACCTCAGTCTGTTGAGTGTGGGATTCAAGGCATGTGCCACCACCCTGACCTTGTTTTTCTTGTTATTGTTTTTGACAGGGTCTTGCTATTTAACCCAAGCTGGCCTCTCAGTGCTGAAATAATAGGCATGCACCACCACACCTGGCTAAACCAGCACTTTATGTTTATTCCAACTATTCTCCATCAATCATGACAATTTCCACATAGTAACATGTCTTTACTATGCAATTTGTGGACATTTGTGTAGTTGGTTATTTTTCAAATGTATATAAAATGGGCATGAAGCCTTTCTCCTGAAGAGAATAATGGGAAAGGACTGTAAGTTATTTTATAATAACTATTAGTATGAAAAGTGAATCTGGGATTGGGAATATACCTCAGTTGTAGAGTGCTTGCACAAAGCCCTAGGTTCCATTCTTAGCGCCACATAAAGTTGGTGTGGAGGGTGTCCATGCCTGTAATCTCAGCTTTTGGGAGTGGAAGTAGTAAGATCAGGAGTTCAAGACCAGACTGCTTTGCATAAGAGCCTGTCTCCAAAAGAGTGGAGGGAGAGATCTGGGGAGATGGCTTATAAAAAGTACTTGCTTGCAAAGCTTTCTGGCCCTGGTTCAATTCTACAGTATCCACGTAAAGCCAGACACAAAATGGCACATGTGTCTGGAGTTCAATTGCAGAGACAAGGAGGCCATGGCACACCCATTCTCCTCTCTCTTTAAAAAACAAACAAACAACAACAAAAAAAAAAAACGCCTGGCGTGGTGGTGCATGCCTTTAATCCCAGCACTTGGGAGGCAGAGGTAGGAGAATTGCCATGAGTTCGAGGCCACCCTGAGAATAGAGTGAATTCCAGGTCAACCTGGGCTTAGATTGAGACTCTACCTAGAAAAACCAAAAAGGAAAAAAAAAAAACAAGTTAAAATTTTAAATGCTAGCACTAGGAAGACTGGGGCAGGAGGACTGAGAGTTTGAGGTCAGTTTGAGCTACATAGGGAGACTATCTCAAAGAGAGAGAGTGTGTGTGTGTCTTCACAACCAGTGTTGGTTGATGTCAGCTCCTGTGGGAATAGCTTTCATCTTGTTTCAGACTCAATGTATGCTCCTTTGCTCTACTTAAGCATCTGTATCACCTAGCTCACTCCAATGTAGTTTCTTGCCCTGAAGAGAGAAGAGGTCCTTTAGCTGTAGCACAAAGGAAGTGTGCTGGCTGCTAGAGGGACCTGCTAACCATGAGGGATAAATGTGCACTACTGAAGTTGATCTTCCTGTGTCTAAGTCAAGCATTGCTCCATTCAGTGCTTGATTTATGTGGAGTTTTCTTTCTTAAAAAAAATATATATGTATATATATATATATATATATATATTATTTTTATTTTAGAGAGAGAATGTATGGATGCACCAGAGCCTCCTGCCACTGGAAATGAACTTTATATGCATGCAGGACTTTGTGCATCTGGCTTTATGTGGGTACTGGAGAATAGAACCCGGTTGACAGGCTTTGCAAGCAAGTACGTTGAACTGCTGAGCCATCTCCCCCAGCCCAATGTGGTCTTTTTTGTTTTTTCCTGAAGAGTGTGACACCAAGGTGCAGTGTGATGGGTATTATTCATAATAATAGGCAAGGTGTGACTTGTTTGAAATAATCCCTTGTACCTTTTTTAAAAATTTTTTTCAATATTTTAAATTTTACTTATTTATTTGTTTATTTGAGACAGCGAGAGTGAGAGAGAGAGGCAGAGAGAGAGAGAGAGAATGGGCACACCAGGGCCTCCAGCCACTGCAAACGAACTCCAGAAGCATGCGCCACCTTTTGCATCTGGCTTATATGGGTCCTGGGGTATTGAACCAAGCTCAGTTGGCTTTGCAGGAAAATGCCTTAACCTATAAGCCATCTCTCCAGCCCTCCATGTACCTTTTTAATGTTGTATTTATTGAGAGAGAGACAGAAAGAAGCAGACAGAGAGAGAGTGAGTATGGACACATCAGGGCCTCCAGCCACTGCAAATGAACTTCAGATGCATATGCCACTTTTTGCATCTCACTTTTACATAGGTACTGGGGAATCAAACCTGAGACCTCAAGCTTTTCAAGCAAGTGCCTTTAAGAGCTGATTTTTCTCTCCTGCCCTGCCAGTTCTTTTTTAGCAGGACAGGAGAGATGGTTCAGCGGTTAAGGCACTTACCTGCAAAGCCTAACAACCTGGGTTCCATTCCCCAGTACCCACATAAAGCCAAATGTACAGGGTGGTCCATGCATCTGGAGTTCATTTGCAATGGCTAAAGGCCCTGGCACACCCATTCTCTCTATGTGTCTCTTCTGTCTCTGCATACAAATAAAATATTTTTTAAAAAAATATTTGAAAACAGTTATATGTAAAATGTTGATTCTCAGGGCATGCATGGGGTCTTAGGTTAAATCCCCAGTACTGCAAAACAAAAGAGATTTTTTTTTTTAATAGGGGAAAAAAATGAATAACCAGCCTTCTGGGAAGCTGTAAAAGAACACCAAACACTGCATCACCAAGTGACAGGAGAAGGAAAGGACAACGCTAAAAATGTATCCAAAGAAATAATGGGAAATAAAACTTTCTAAATTGGGGTGCTGGAGAGATGACTCAGCAATTAAAGGCCCATACTTCCAAAGCCTGGGTTTGCTTCTTTAGTTCCCACGTAAAGCCAGATGCACAAAATGGTGCTTGTATCTGAAGTTCGTTCTGGTGCACACACCTCTCTCTCTCTCTCTCTCTCTCTCTCTCTCACACACACACACACACATCTCTCCTTGCAAAAATAAATATTTTTTGTTTGTTTGTTTGGTAGGGTCTCACTCTAGCCCAGGCTGACCTGGAATTCACTCTGTATTCTCAGGGTGGCCTCAAACTCACAGCGATCCTCCTACCTCTGCCTCCCAAGTGCTGGGATTAAAGGCGTGTGCCACCATGCCCGACTTACAAATAAATTTTTTAATGACTTCCCAAAGTGACATGATCCTTGTCTTGAAGCTGCTCTTACTTTACTTTGAGAGTTATATAAATTCTAGACTGTAATATAAACTAATACAAAGTGTTATGAGCTTTGCTCAGATTTCTATGGGAGCACATAAAAAAAAGGCATCTTTGTTAGCCTGGAGGAACTAGGGAAGGCTCCTTGTAAACAGAAGATGGACTGGTAGCAGCAGCTGGTTGGTGGGGGAGGGGAATTGCATTCCAGACAGGATAGCAGTTTCTCCACTGAAGCACACAAGCCTAAGAAATTCAGATAAATCAAGAAGTTGGGTCTAGCTGTGACCAAGAGGTTAGAGAACGCTGAATGTAAATAAAGTTAGAAAACTAGGCAATAGCATGAAGAGTCTAGAATGGCATGCTGAAAAATCGTACCCAAGGTTATAAGGAGCTATTACAAGATCTAGGGCAGAAAATAACCATAGGGTGGCTTTTGGGTCTAGTACTGTTAAAAAGAAGATTTCCTGCAATGGAGATGTATATGGCTTAGTGGTAGAGCACTTAGCATTTTTAAGGCCTGGATTTAATCCCTAACACCGCCAATAATAATAATAACAACGATGTCCTTTCACCAGAGCTCAGCATCAATGAATGTGGCTTAATCCAGTTGCTAGGCCATGGGGCAGAAATCTATAACTTACTAACCAAATCCAGCCATCCCCTGTTTTCCTACAGCCATTTCAGCACACATGAAAACTACATGATTTTTTTTTTTTTTAAGATAGGATCTCTTATAAGCCAAGCTGGTCTCGAAGTCCCTATGCAACATAGGCTGGCTGTGTTGCCTCCACCTCCTAAAGGCTGAGGTTACAGTGTACCACCATGCCCAGCTATGAAATTCAAATTTTGACCTCCATAAGAAAGTTCTACTAAGGCAGGGCATGGTGGTGCATGCCTTTAATCCCAGCACTTGGGAGGCTAAAGTAGGAAAATTACAGTGAGTTCAAGGCCACCCTGAGACTACAGAGTGAATTCCAGGTCAGCCTAGGCAGAGTGAGGCCCTACCTGGAAAATAAAATAAACACAAAACAAAAGAACTATTAAACTACAGTCGTGCTTATTCACTTAAATGTTGTCTATAGCTACTTCACACAATAGCACAGAATTGGATTGCTGCAACAAAGAACACATCTGGCTCTCGTCCCTGAACTGCTACTCACCACCCTGCAACTTATAGGGGCACAAAACTTGGCAGTGTTTTGAATGTCATATATATAATACTGTAATATATTTTGGAAGATGCTCACTCATTAATAATAATTCATCAACATTTGTTAATAACGGACATACGACTGGAGAGATGGCTTAGCAGTTAAGGCACTTGCCTGCAAAGTCTAAGGATGCAAGTTCAATTCCCCATGTAAGCCAGATACACATGGTGATGCATGCGTCTGGAGTTCATTTGCAGTGGTTAGAGGCCATGGAGCACTCATTTTCTCTCCTCTCATAAATAATAATAAGTAAACAAATAAAAATAAATAGTGGACATAAAGTCTCAAATAAGGGAGACATTAAGTATAGCATTTTCTATGATGGACTCTTAGGCCCTTATTACAAATAGTCATTGTTCCTCAAAGGCAGCTCTTGCTTCTTGTTCACCACTGTAGACCCAGCACTGTCTGAAACAGAAAGACAACAGCTTTTTGGATATTTATTAAATGAATGGACCTAACAAATGGATAGATGAACAACTGAACAAGTGAACTCAATTAATGGACAATGTGTATTACATGTTACATTACAAAATACTGGGCTAGAGGTATAGCTCAGCTAGTAGTGTGCTTACTTTGCAACCATGGTAATTTTTTTAAAATTAACAGTGCATACCTCTCATGTCAAAACAAAAATGAAAAATGGATTTCAAATATCTTGCCTTTGAGGTACAATGGAATGTGTATTATTTTGTTATCAAATTTGATAGCAAACCTTTTGTTATGCACTAACACTATGACTTTGCTAAAAAGAGCGTATAGTATATGTCAAGATATCAAACTAAGAATCCATCACAATATTCTCAGGTGACAGGAAAGCAACAATGAGAACAATTAGAAAAAAATTTTTTAACTTTCATTTACTTATTAGAGAGAGAGTATAGGCCTGCCGGGGGGGGGCGGGGAGGTGGCCCTGCCACTGCAAACAAACACCAGATGCATATTCCATTTTGTGCATCTAGCTGTTATGTGGGTACTGGGGAATTGAACACAGGACATCAGGCTTTGCAAGCAAGTGCCTTTAACAGCTGAGCCATCTCTCTATGCCTGATACCAATTTTCTGTATTACTTTCCTCATTGGCAAAATACCTGACAAAAGCAACTCAAAGAGGAAAGGATTTGTATTGGCTCATGGTTTGAGGGTATAGTTGGTTCATCAAAGCAAGAAAGTTCCTGCAGCAGGAGCATGAAGTGGCTGGTCCTATTGCATCTGCAGTCAGGAAGCAGAGAGAGATGAATGCTGGTGTTCAGCCTTCTTTCTCCATTTTATTCAGTCCAGGACCTCATCCCACCAATGGTGCTTCATTCTTCAGTTAAACTTTTCTGGAAACATCCTCATAGACACACCCAGAGGTGTGTTTCCTTGATGATTCTAAATACAATTAAGTTGATAATAAGATTAACTGTCACACAGATACTAGCTAAAGAGTAGTTAGCCACTTATTTAAGAACTATACTCCTTTCCCCTGATGATCCATTATCTGTTTTCCAATTCAAAGATATGGTACCTATATGTTGCTGTCAGTACCTCATTGCTGGGACAAACATCCAATCAAATACAGTTTATGGGAGGAAAGGAGTCCAGGGGAACAGAATCAATGGCAGAAAAAGCTGGCTCCTTTTAATAGATCCAAGCAGAGAGAAACAACTGCAGGAAGCAAACACCAACACCAGTAAGCCACCAAATGGTCTGAATACACCCAGTCAGGCTGAACTCAGATTTGCTTCCAAATACACCTTAGGGCTGGACTCCAAGATCCACCCCAAGTGACATGCCCCCCTGTAACAGGGATCTGTCTGATAGAGGCTCAAGTTGCAAGCTCAATTTTAATGAAATACCTGAGTCTGTGGGGACAGACATTCAAACTATCACCTTCAAA
Source organism: Orientallactaga sibirica (assembly GCA_036365145.1). Classification (NCBI taxonomy): domain Eukaryota; kingdom Metazoa; phylum Chordata; class Mammalia; order Rodentia; family Dipodidae; genus Orientallactaga; species Orientallactaga sibirica. The sequence goes on along the minus strand of JAEOAD010000372.1, from coordinate 8,901,884 downwards.
CTGTCACACTATATTAGTTATTTTATCTGTTGCTGTGACAAAATATCAGACCAGAAGCCAGGCGTGGTGGCACACGCATTTAATCCCAGCACTTGGGAGGCAGAGGTAAGAGGATCACTGTGAGTTCAAGGCCACCCTGAGGCTACGTAGTGCATTCCAGGTCAACCTGGGCAAGAGACCCTACCTCAAAATAAACAAACAAACAAACAAAAAGAATCTGACCAGAAACAACTTAAGTAAGGAAAGGGTTTATTCTGGCTTATAGCTTCAAGGGTATACATTCTATCATGATAGGGAAGGTATGGCAGCAGGAGGCCAACAGGGTATATTGTATTCATAGTCAGGAAGGAGAGTATGAACTGGATGTTGGGCCAAAATATAAAACCTCAAGGTCTGCCCCCAGGGAGACACTTCCTCCAGCAAGACTCTACCTCCTAAAGGTTCCACAACCTTCCCGAACAGTAATATGAGCTGGAGAATAGGTGTTCAAAACATGAGCCTATGGGGGACATTTTGCATTCCAACCACAACAGTGAAATTATGATGTCTGTTTCTCTCTCTCTCTCTCTCTCTCTCTCTCTCTCTCTCTCTGTTTTGTTTTTTGTGTTTTGGGTTTTTCTGTTTTGTTTTGTTTTTAAGATTTATTTTTATTTATTTATTTGAGACAGAGAGAGAGAGTGAGAATGGGCACACCAGGGCCTCTAGCCACTGCAAATGAACTCCAGACACATGCCCACCATGTGCATCTGGTTTACGTGGGACCTGGAGAATCGAACCTGGGTCCGTAGGCTTTGCAGGCATGTGCCTTAACCACTAAACCATCTATCCAGCTCCTGTGTTTGGTTTTTGTGTTTTGTTTTTTGGGGTAGGGTCTCTCTCTACCCCAGGCTGGAATTCACTGTGTACTCTCAGCCTGGCCTCAAACTCACAATGATCCTCCCACCTCTGCCTTCTGAGTGCTAGGATTAAAGGCATGCATCACCAAACCTGGATGTTTCTCTACTCCTGAAAGTGGTTCATCACAAAACTGATACCCATTTTTCACAACCATATATCCTTCTATTTCGTATTGTAGATAAAACAAAGGGAACAAGTAAGAGGAAAGAGCAAGAGATTTACATTAAGAGCAGTGAAATCTCTCTAATTATAGCTAGCTTCCTGATAGGAAACCTAGACAGTCACACAGGACTCATGATAAGAAGATCCTACACTTGATAGGACTATTTGAGGAAAAGAAGGAAACCAGCCTGAAGAGAGGAGGGGACAGAGAAGGGAGGGCAATGGAGGAAGATGAATTAGAACAAAATATAATGACACATATGTATGAAAATGTAATAATGAAACCCACTACTTTTTTTGTTAACCTTAATAACTAGTTGTAAGGCTGGAGGGATGGCTAAGTGGTTAAGGCGCTTGCCTGTGATGCTTAAGGACCCAAGTTTGATTACCCAGTACCCACGTTAGCCAGATGCAAAAGGTGGCACATACATCTGGAGTTCATTTGCAGTGGCTAGAAGCCCTGGAGTGCCTATTCTCTGTCTCTCTTTCTTTCTCTGCCTCTATATATCTCTCTCAAATAAATAAATATTTTAAAAAATAAAAATTAATAGCAAAACAAGTCCCCATGCTTGATTTAAGGCTTATTTCTGACTTGAAATTCTTTTTTAAAATTAAAAAAAATATATTTGCAAGCAGAGAGAGAAAGAAGAGAGACAAATAATGGGTGCACCAGAGCTTCTAGTGACTGCAAATGGACTCCAGATGCATGTGCCACTTTGTGCAATCTGGCTTTATGTAGGTACTGGAGAATCAAAACCAGGTCGTTAGGCTTTGCACACAAGCTCCTTAACCATTGAGACATCTCTGTAGCCCTCCCTTTGTTTTGGTTTTTCAAGGTAGGGTCTCAGTCTAGTCCAGGTTGACCTGGAATTCACTATATAGTCTCAGAGTGGCCTTGAATTCAAAGCGACCCTCCAACCTTTGCCTCCCAAGTGTTGGGATTGAAGGCACATGCCACTACATCCAGCTATTTTATTTTATTTTATTTACTTGAGAGAGAGGGAGAGAAGGAAAAAGAGAGAGTGAATGGGAATGCCTGTGCCTTTAGCCACTGCAAATGAACTCCAGATAGATGCACCACTTTTGTGCATCTGGCTTATGTGGATACTGGGCTATCAAACCTAGGTCCTTAGGCTTTGCAGGCAAATGCCTTAACCACCAAACCATCTCTCCAGCCTTCAGCCCTTTTATTATTTTTGAGGTAGGGTCTCACTCTAGTCCAGGCTTACTTGGAACTTACTCTGTATTTCCAGGCTGGCCTCAAACACAGAGCAATCCTCCTACTTCTGCTTCTCAAGTGCTGGGTTTAAAGTCATGTGTCACCATGTCTGACCAAAATCCTTAATTTTTTGAGTAAGAGGTCAGACATTCTCATTTTACATGCAATTTTTTTGCAAATAACATATGCTATCCTGTCCAAAATTTTAGAGAAAAGTCATCTAATTGAAGGTCTGTGTAAGAAGTCTGCATTAGGAACTATATTTTGCTATGTATCACATTAGTATCTCTCATTAAGGTTTAAAAGGGGGTCTCATCCAGGCACAGTTATGGAGGAAGGGATATTTATTGAAGCTTACAGATCCAAAGGAAGTTCCATAATGGCAGAAGAAGCTGGCCTGCCTTCGCAGGACCAAACACAGAGAAAAAAGCCACAAGCCAAAAGCCACACAGCACAGCACAACTCAGGAACTCCAGCTAGACACACTTTGCATATCTTTAGATTGAAATCTCAAACCCACCACCACACCTTAAGATCCGCCCAGTGACATTGCCTCCAGCCAGGTGGATGCAGATGCACAGTACAAACTAATAAAACACTGAATATATTGAGGGCCACCCATTCAAACTAACACATTGCGTCCCTGGCCCCTAATAGATTCAAAACCACCACACATTGTAAATTGTACTCAGTCCAATTTCAAAGGTCCTCACAGTCTTCACCAACTTAAGATAGTTCTAAAGTCCCAAGACTCATCTGAGATTTAAGATTGTCTTAGTTGTGAGTCAAGTTATATACTTTCAACATGTAAAGGCACAGAGCAAACATTTTCAACTGGTATAAGGAATAGCAAGGAGAGACTAGAACAATGAAAACTCAACCACTATCAGCAATCATCAAACTTCTGCAGTTCAAGTTCAACATAACCAGAGACTGACAGTCTCCAGGTTTTCCAGTTCCGCCCCTCCAGCTGGGCAGAGTAGCCAGGGAAAACTTCCATCCCAGGCCAACAGTGCACTCCATGGTAGCCCTTGCATAGTTCTGGTATGTCCAAAACATCTTCAGGTCTCCATGCAAACCACATTCCACCTTCCAAAGGCTCTTCCAGCCTATAAAGGTATCACACCCTGCCTCATGACGCATCTCAGCAGCGGCTCCTGGAACCGTGTCCAATTCATGTCAACTCTGCGCATTTTTCATGCTTCCAAAACTAATGCCAGGTGTGCAGGACACAGCCATATTCTTAATTCAAAGGCAAAATAAATCATAATCTTCAAAAGCAGGTTCCTTCTCCATTCAACTCCTTCCAAAAAGAGTTTGCATTTCTAACAGACTTTCCTCAGGCATCTTCTCCATTGTTTTAATGTAAAGCAGTTGGGCCACCTTCCTTAAGACTGCTAATGTGTTTCACAATAGCAGCTTCAGCAACATAAAACCAGTCTCAGTGCCTATAATTTTAACTTGCTTGAGGTTTTCCAACTTAAAAATCTTAAATCTGCCAGTCCAATTATCTTTAGCCAAGCATATCTGTCCATTACAAGTTTAACCTTGATCAAACTCTTTGGGCCTGGGCAGCAGAACACAGCCATCCCTTATGCCAGTAGCCCAGTTCCAACAAAGTCCTCTGCAGTCTTTCCTTCCCCTTAGAAAGCTCATAAGCCAAGCCTCGAAGTTCAATACTATCTGCACTTAGCATTCTCAAACTCTCATCGGAATAGTCCATAAAATGTGGCTTACCATCCCAGAAGGTATCTTCATTTGCAAGCACCAAGTCCATGCCCATTCCTCCAAAACAAAGGTTCCAAAAGACCAACATCCACATGGTCAGATTCATCTCACCACACTCTCAATACCAACTTCTGTAGCAGACAGCTTCAGGTTCACTGAGATCAACTTCCAGACCCAGCACAGTTATGGAGGAAGGGATATTTATTGAAGCTTACAGATCCAGGGGAAGTTCCATAATGGCAGAAGAAGCTGGCCTGCTTTCACAGGACCAAACACAGGGAGAAAAACCACAAGCCAAAAGCCACATAGCACAGAACACTTCAGGAACTCCAGCTAGGCACACTTTGCATGTATTTAGATTGAAATCCTAAACCCACCACCACACCTTAAGATCCGCCCAGTGACACTGCATCCAGCCAAGTGGCTGCAGATGCAAACTACAAACTAATAAAACACTGAATATATTGGGGGCAATCTATTCAAACTAGCACAAGGGAACATGCCTTTAATCCCAATACTCGGGAGGTAGAGGTAGGAGGATCACTGAGTTCTAGGCCAGCCTGAGACTACATAGTGTATTCCAGATCAGCCTGGGCTAGAATGAGACCCTACTTCAAAAAAATAAATAAATAAAAATAAAATAAAAAGGGGGACTCAAATCATGGGTACATTATTAACATGCCCTCCAGCTAATGACCTGAGATGGTGGTTTTGCCACTACTTCCATCAACAGATGGTGGGCCCAAAGGTAAACATCTTGTGGACAGATCTTGAACCCAGAGAAATGTTGCCTTCGTTGACAGCAAAGAGAAAAATGAACATTAACCAAGAGGAAGAGAGCACAATTTTAAGAAACAAATCTGAGAGAAATTAAAACTCTTCTTCTCCAGAAGAAAAGTTTAGAAACCCTGAGCAACCTTGAGCTTTCTGCTAAAAAAAAAAAAAAGGAACAGAAAGAATGAAAAGGTTAGACTGCAATAAAATCCAACAGGGTGAGATGACAAGAGAGATGGACAAGGTAAGAAAAATAAGCAAGTACCCTCATAAAAAAGGGGAGGGGGGAATGAAAGTGCACATTGAAGAGAATAAAGAGCAAAATTCAGCGGACAAAAAAATTGAATTGATGTTAAGAACAAAGCTGATGCTAAGAAATTGAATGCAGGGTAAAAGATGAAGGTAGAAACAAAGAGATGGCGGCTATGGGGAAAGAATGGAGAACCAACATATGGATAGTTTATGTTCTTTTCTCTCTCTCTCTCTCTCTCTCTCTCTCTCTCTTGGTTTTTTGAGGTAGAGTCTCAATCTAGCTCAGGCTGACCTGGAACTCATTATGTAGTCTCAGGGTGGCCTCGAACTCACGGCAATCCTCCTACCTCTGCCTCCCAAGTGCTGGGATTAAAGGCATGTGTCACCATGCCTGGCTTCCCACCTCTTTTTGAAGAAGGGTCTCTGGTGTTTGCCACTTTGTTCATGTGCTTCTGGTAAATTCTCCTGTTTCCTCCTCCTATATCACCATAGGCACACTGAGAATCCAAATTCAGGTACTCAAAATTGTGGAGCAAGCACTTTTATCCGCTGCACCATTTGTTTTTTGAGATAGGGTCTGGCCTCAAATTCACTATCCTTCTGCTTTAAGACTCTTTAGCGCTTCTGGGATTACATTATGTGCTACCACACCTGGATGACAGTGGCTTTTGCCCCTCACCCCTTCCCACTTTTTTTTAACAGATTTATTTTATTTTATTTTATTTTTATTTTATTTTTTATTTGAGTGAGAGAAAATGGGTGCACCAAGGCTTCCAGCCACTGTAAAGGAACTCCAGATGCATGCACCAACTTGTGCATCTGGCTTATGTGGGTAATGGGGAATTGAACCTGGGTCTCTGGGCTTCACAGGCAAATGCCTTAACCACTAAGCCATCTCACCAGCCCTCTGCTCCCACACACACTTTTAAATGTTTTGTTTTGGCCAGGTGTGGTGGTGCATGCCTTTAATCCCAGCAACGGGTGTGGGGGTGCTGAGATAGGAGGATCACCATGAGTTTGAGGCCATCCTGGAGCTAGATGAGTTCCAGGTCAGCCTGGGCTGGAGTGAGGTCCTGCCTGAAAAAAAAAAAAAAAAAGTTTTGTTTTGTTTTGTTTTGTTTTGAGACAGGGTATCCTGTATCCCAAGTTGATCTCAAACTTTCTATGTATCCAAGGATGGCCTTGAACTTTTTTTTTTTTTGAGGTAGGGTCTCACTCTACATAGTGAATTCCAGGTCAGCCTGAGCTAGATCAAGACCCTACCTCAAAAAACCAAAAAAAAAAAAAAAAAAAAGATTAATTAATTAACTAAAATAGAAAAAAGATCCTTTCATTACAGAGCAGTAGGTGCCCATTGATTAAAAGAACCCACCATGTGCTGGGGAGATGGTTAGGTAAACAAGCACTTATCACACAACTTTGAGGATCTGAGTTCAGGCCCCTAGGCCCCATGTAAAAGCCAGAAACAAAGGTGGCCTTCTGCAATCCCAGTGTGCCTACAACAAGAACAGAGGCAGAGACAGGAGAAGTTCCCAGAAGCTCAAGAATAGACCAGTGAATGTGAGAGTCTGCCACAAAAATGCTGTGGAAAGCAAGGGCTGACCCTGAAAGTGTTCTGACCACCACATACATGCCATGGCACGTGTTTGCCCACAATGAATGTGTACACAGACATGCACACTAAAATAAAATAAAATAAAGAAAACTTAAAAAATATTCTAGGCAAAGTCAATAAAAGGGACATAGCTGCATATTTCATGACAAAACTTTTAAGGTATAGTATTAAATTTTCTATGCATACTTGGGTAAACATCTGAAATCATGTTACCCAGATAAGAACAAAACAAATCATTCTCGGACATTTTTTTTGTTTCTTTTTAGAGGTAGGGTCTCATGGTCTCATGGTCTCACTCTAGCCCAGGCTGACCTGGAATTCACTATTTAGTCTCAGATTACCCTCAAACTCACAGCAATCCTCCTACCTCTGCCTCCCAAGTGTTGGAATTAAAGGCATGTGCCACCACGCATGGCAATGACTTCTTATATGTCTGGCATCTTAGACTCACGATTGAAATCCTCTGAGATCAAAAAGGCTTCTTAGCAACTCCAACCCTCTAGTCATGCTACTGGCTTCCCAAACAGAATCCAACCAGAGTCAACAGCTTTCCTTGGTGGCTGTCCTATAGTACTGACATCTCCAACATCTTGGAGTCTCTACTGCAACCCATGGTTCATCTTCATAGCACCACACAATGACCTCACAAGGCTTACTTGCAGGAATCTCAACCTTGCCTTACACTGTCCCGGAACTGTGAATGACCTCAATTACCCTACATTTCCTACATTTGTCATACTGTTAAAATAGGTACCATGTGGATGATAGTAAAATTTGTAAGTCTAGTGGGAGATGCAACTTTGAGAAGGAGTCAATTCATTAAGCATTCTCCTTTCAGGGCCCTCCTTTCAAATGAATCAACACTCTTCCTATTGTTCCAAAGCAGAGCAGCTGGTCCATCCTCAATGGTGGTAATCTCATACATTTACAGATGAACTGAATGCAGTTCCTATGCCAAGGATCTAAAACTGCTCACATTTCCTCTGCAAAACAAACCAGATCATTACTTCTTTTTTCTTTTTTTAAAAGTAATTTATTTATTTAGAAGTATAGCAAAGTAGGGAGAGAGAGAAAGGGGAAATGGACATTCCAGGGGCTTTTGCCAGTGCAAATGAACTCCAGATACAGGCTCCACTTTGTCCACTTTGGCTTTCTTTACTTGGGTACTGAGGAATCAAACCTGGGCCATCAGGCTTTGCAAGCAAGTGCCTTTAACCACTGAGCTATTTCTTCATCCCAACCAGCCCATTAATTTTAAATTCAATTTAAATCCAATTGCCTCTAACCCAATTCTGAATCCTCTTTCCCCTCTGAAACCACATATATCAGGCCTTTATAGTCCACACTCTCCTCTCTGCATTTGAATCTTCCAAACTCTCACCAGAATGCGCCATCAAGCTCTGCTTATAGCACTGCAATGCTTCTCTAGACCAAAGTTACAGATCCTTCCACATTCCTCCTACGAACTAATTCCAAAAGACCACATACTCAGATTCATCAAAACAATGACCTCACTCTGATACTAATATTTTTTTGCAGCTACCTTTACAGTGCTGGGACAAAACACCTGCTTAAAAGCAGCTTATGTACAAAAATGAAAACATGCCAGGAGACTTCCAGTTAAGATGTTGGCATAAGAACCATGCCAAAGCAGCCTAGGCAAGAAAAAGCAAAATAAATAAATAAATAAATAAATAAATAAATCCAGCAAAATTCACTGTTCTACTAAAAAGTGAAGGTGTATAAGAAATTATCAACCACAGCAGAGAAGTAGGACAGATCCAAAGCATCTAGAGATAACAGAAGCAGGAAAAAGTGGCTCAAACAGCAGTAGCACTAGATTTGTGTGGCTGCAGGCACTAGGCTCAGCCTGAGCCACAGGAAAATCAAGGTGAGGGGATTATCCATGCACAAAAGCCACCTCACAAACTCAATAAATATGAAGTGGAGGACAGCAGGGACCAGTAGAGCAGCTTGTGAGGAAGAGGATCACAAGGACCAGCAGGAAAACTTCAGCCACCATCCACACCTGTAGCAGACAGCTTCAGGTTTGCTGAGATGAACTTCCAGACCAGGCACAGTTATGGAGGAAAGGATTTATTGAAGCTTACAGATCCAGGGGAAGTTCTATAATGGCAGAAGAAGCTGGCCTGCTCTTACAGGACCAGGCATGAGAGAGAAAAAAGCCAAAATCCACACAGCACAGCACATCTCAGGAACTCCAGCTAGACACACTTTGCATAACTTTAGATTGAAATCTCAAACCCATCATCATACCTTAAGATCAGCCCAGTGACACTGCCTCGAGCCAGGTGGCTGCAGATGCAACCTACAAACTAATAAAACACTGAATATATTGGGGGGCCTTCTATTCAAATTACCACATTCTGCCCCTGGCCCCCAATAGATTCATAACCATCACACATTGAAAATTGTAGTCAGTCCAATTTCAAAGGTCCCCACAATCTTTACCAACTTAAGATATTTCCAAAGTCCCAAGTCTCATCTGAGATTTAAGATTGTCTCTTAGCTGTGAGTCCTGTAAAATCAAAGAAGTTACATACTTTCAACATATAAAAGCACAGAGTAAACATTTTCAATTGGTATAAGGCATAGCAAGGAGAGACTAGAACAATGCAAACTGAACCACCATCAGCAATCATCAAATTTCTGCAGTTCAAGTTCAATATAACAAGAGACTGACAGTCTCCAGGTTTCTCAATTCCACCCATGCAACAGGGCAGAGTAGCCAGGGCCAACATCCCAGGCCAACAGTGTGCTCTATGGTAACCCTTGTACAGTCCTGGTATATCTAAAACATCTTCAGGTCTCCATGCAAACCATGGTCCATTTTCCAAAGGCTCTTTAGCCTGTCAGGGCATCATGCCATGCCTCATGCTGCATCTCAGCAGCAGCTACTGGAACCATGTGCAATTCTTGACCCACTTCATGCATTTTTCATGCTTGCAAAACTAATACCAGGTGTGCAGGACACAGCCACATTCTTAATTCAGGAATGAAATAAATTGTAACCTTGAAAAGCAGGTTCCTTCTCCAGTCAACTCATTCCCAAAAGAGTTTGCATTTCTATCATAGTCTTTCCTCAGGCATCCTCTCAAATGTTTTAATGTAAAGCAGTCTGGCCATCTTCCTTAAGATTGCTAATGTGTTTCGCAATATCAAGTCAGAACCTAAAACCAGTCTCAGTGCTTGTAATTTTAACTTGCTTGAGGTTTTCCAACTTAAATCTTTAATTTCTCAGTCCGATATCTTTATCCAAGCTCATCAGTCCATTACAAGTTTAACCTTGATCAAATTCTCTGGGCCTGGGCAGCAGAACACAGCCATTCCTTATGCCAGTAGCCCAGTTCCAACAAAGTCCTCTGCAGTCTTTCCTTCCCCTTAGAAAGCTCATAAGCCAAGCCTCGAAGTTCAATACTGTCTGCACTTAGCATTCTCAAACTCTCATCAGAATAGTCCATAATACTTGGCTTACCACTCCAGAAGGCATCTTCAGTTGCAAGCACCAATTCCATGCCCGTTCCTCCAAAATAAAGGTTCCAAAAGACCAAAATACACATGATCAGGTTCATCTCACCCCAATTCTGGTATCAACTTCTGTAGCAGACATCTTCAGGTTCACTGAGATGAAGTTTCAGACTAGACACAGTTATAGAGGAAAGGATTTATTGAAGCTTACAGATCCAGGGGATGTTCCATAATGGCAGAAGAAGCTGGCCTGCCTTCACAGGTCCAAACAGAGAGAGAGAGAGAGAGAGAGAGACAAAAGCCCCAATCCAAAAGCCACACAGCACAGCCTCCAGCCACATGGCTGCAGATGCAAACTACAAACTAATAAAACACTGAATATATTGGGGGACATCTATTCAAACTACCAAAACACTCTCCCCCTCCCCACCACCAGCATGTGCCAGCAAGCACCAGAGGCTGGGGGAAGGGAATTCACATATGCAGCACCCAGCATAGTCTATCAAAGCAGCAACCCACCTACCCAGCCAGCCTACCTGAGCCCACAGCACAGCAAAGAGGGACCCAAGAAAGTGCGCAACATAGCTGAGACCAAAGTCATCCCAAAAGGTAATTGGGCTTACACCAGATCAGTACCCACCAAAAAAAAAAAAAAAAAAAAAAAAAAAAAAAAAAAAAGCCTGGCATATAGGTTTGTATCAGAAGTGCTAATTGCAATTTCCATGTCAGAGTAAATTATGTGTTCAATCTTATGGATGGTCAAATTTTCCTTTTTTTGTTTGTTTGTTTGTTTTTCAAGGTAGGGTGTCACTCTGTCTCAGGTTGACCTGGAATTCACTATGTAGTCTCAGGGTGGCCTCAAACTCATGGCAATCCTCCTACCTCTGCCTCCTGAGTGCTGGGATTAAAGACGTGCACCACCACACCCAACTTTTTTTTTATATAAGATTTGCCATTCGTAAATAAGCTATATTTTGGGTTTGTCATTTGTTGCTTCCTAATTTATAGTGCCTTTGCCTTCTCTTCTGTCATTTGTTGGGGCAGGGTCTCACTCGTTCACAAAGTGACCTTGGAACCCTCTACAGAACAGAAATCTCAGCCTCCCAGTTGACAGGATTAAGGGTGTGGGGCAACACACATCCTTAGGGACTTTACTGTTAGACAATCTGTTTGTTTTAATACCTACTCTTACATCTCTTGCATAAATACTCTGCTGGTTTTCATTGAATGTATATATTATTTAGTTAAATTTTAGAATTTGCCTGTATTTTGTTCCACCAAGCCTACTAGAATACTCACATAGCAGGCAAACCCAACACCTAGGGTCACTTTTGTGGTTACTCTGAGAGTCTTTTGAGAGCCACACCTAGCACCTTAAGTTCCTATCCTGAAGATATATAACATCAGATTGATTGATACATCTAAGAATACTGCAGATAATTAGAAAACCAGAGCATCAAATTAATCCAAGATGCAAAAATCTCTGCATTATAATACAAAAAACACAAAAGATCAAGACAATATAATTCCATCAAAAATTATAAATCCATCAGAAATGACCTCCGGTGAGACTGATTTAGAGAAAATGCCTGAGAAAGATTTCAAAAGAATGATAATAACTCTTCTCAGTGAAATCAGAGAGGAAATCAAGGAGTCAAAGAAGACACAGGAAACCAACTTGATGAAATAAGGAGGTCAAGTCACGAACAAGGAAATAATAAAGACAAACCAGTCAAAAATACTAGTAATGAAAAACACAGTCAGTCCAAAAAAAAAAAAAAACCTCTGTAGAAAGTCTCACCAATAGAATGGATGAAGGAGAGAATAGAATATCTAAACTAAACTAGAAGACAAGATCTAATACATTCCCACACAGAGAAATACAAGCTTATAGGAAGGCATGAATGGGAATTTCAAAATAGTCAGGACAATATGAAAAGATCAAACATAAGAATTCAGGGCATAGAAGAATTTCATTCCAAAGGCATTGTAGGCATTTTCAACAAAATTATAGAAGAAAACTTCCACCAAGTTGGGAAAGAGATGCCAATGCAGATACAGGAAGCCTTTAGAATACCAAACAGACAAAACCTGGAAAGAACTTCTTCTCACCACATTATTATTAATCTACCAAACACACAAACCAAACAAAATATATTGAGAGCAGTTAGAGAGAAAAAGCAAGTCACTTATAATGGCAAGCCCATCAGGATCAGAACAGATTACTCAACACAAGCCTTAAAAGTCAGAAGGGCTTGGAATGATGTATCCCAAGTTATGAAAGATAAAAACTGTCAACCAAGATTACTTTACCCAGCAAAGCTATCCATTAAAATTGATGGAGAAATAAGGACATTCCACAACAAAAACAGGCTAAAGGAATATATGAGAACTAAGCCAGATCTACAGAAAATGCTTGAAGGGATCCTTCATGCTGAAGAGAAAGGAAAGCACATATATGAGGAAACAGGGGAAAATGAATTGTACTCAAAAAAAAAAAAAAAAAAAACACTTAATAAAAGAGTAAAGGGAAAAAAGGAAGGACTACAAAACAAGAATGGCGAGTACAAATACATACCTTTCAATAATAACTCTTAATATCATTGGCCTCAAGGCCCCAACCAAAAGACATAGGCATGCAGACTGGATTAAAAGGCAGAATCCTTCTGTTTGTTGTCTCCAAGAAACTCATGTCTTCATATAAGACAGACACAATCTAGGGTGAAAGGATGGAAAACAGTATTCCAAGCAAATGGGCCTAGGAAACAGGCAGGGGTTGCTATCCTAATATCTGACAGGATAGACTTCAAACTAAAATTAGTGAGGAAAGTTAAAGAAGATCACTTTATATTTATTAAAGGAAAATTTCAAAAGGACAACATTACAATTCTAAACATATATGCACCTAACATGGGTGCTCTCAATTTCATCAAACAAACACTATTAGACTTACGGTCACAGATAACACCAAGCACAATTGTAGTGGGTGACTTCAATACCCCACTCACATCTAATGACATATCATCCTGGATTAAATGATGTCATAGGACAAAATGGACCTAACAGATATCTACAGAACATTCCATCCAAATGCTACAGAATCCACATTTTTCTCAGCAGCATATGGAACATTCCCCAAAATAGACCATATATTAGTACACAAAGCAAATTTTAACAAATACAGGAAAATTGAAATAATTCCTTGTATTCAATCTGATCTCAATGGGATTAAACTACAAATCAGCAACAAGAAAAACTACAGAGCATACACAAAATCATGGAGACTAAACAGTACACTACTGAATGATGATTGGGTCATTGAAGAAATCAAACAAGAAATGAAAAAAATTCATAGAATCAAATGATAATGAGAACACAACATACCAAAATTTTTGGGACACAATGAAGGCTTTTAGTGCCTATATTAAGAAATTAGACCTACTTTTTTTGGACAATGGAACACTCAGAAGCCATAGATTGTTACTAGCAAATTTTCAGTGTCACAGATGGGATACCTTCCAGTGAGTTGTTGGCCAGGGAGGTCCCTGTTGCCTCCTAAACATTACAGGCTATTGCCAAGGCCCTTGGTTTGCCATGAATAACAGATGGTAAGACTCTATTGCTGAAGACTTCACATGCCTGGGCTGCAAGATCACTGAGAAATCAAGCTATTGCTGAGCAGAAAACCTTCTCCCTATAGACCAGTCAACTGAAAGCTGGAAAAAGCTGCAGTGCATGCAGCCCTATGGGAGACAGAAGTCATCAGCAGTGAAAACAGTGGACACTGGAAAACTCAAGTTTGGCCAGACAGGCCCAATGACCAAATGGGTGCAATAGTGGCATGTCTGCTCTGGAAGAAACCAACTGCTCTCTAATTGGACTGAAGGTCTGCTCTATGGGAGAGAATACATGCCTGGTACTGAAAAAACTAAGCAGAAGTGTATGGCAGGGGAGGTCATGAGCGTTAGGGTTATAAAGCCTGCTCTTGTCTGGCTAAATGCATATATTATTTCCACCAAACTGCCCTATTAGCACCACACTTAATGTTCATGTTCATATATTAATGCTACTCCCACTTTTGGTTAGAGAATCTTCCCTTTTCAGATGTTGGTGACCACTGGGATGACCCCAAAAGCAACATAGTGCTGAGAAGAAGTGACAGAGGATTGTCCAGCACTGAAACATCTCTATTACACCCTCCAAGGCTCATCCACTGTGGAAGAGGTCGCAGAAAGGGTGTAAGAGCCAATGGAAGGATACCACTCCTTACAATGCAACTGTCCAGACAGAAAGTGGCCTCGATATTCATGACCTCACAATGCTTAGTAATACTTCCACAAGACCCTCATAATAGGTGGAAAAGACAATGACATCAAAAGAAAAGAGAGACTAACAGAGAGAGCGAGGGGATATGATGGAGAGTGGAGTTGTGAAGGGGAACGTGGAGGAGGAAAGCGAATTATCATGGTATATTGTCTGTAAGTATAAAAGTTGTCAATAAAAAAAATTATACATTCAAAAAACACATGCCAAGTGTGGTGGCACATGCCTTTAGTGCCAGCACTCAGGAGACTGAGGTAGGAGGATCACCATGAGTTCATAGTCAGCCTGGGGATACAGAGTGATTTCCAGGTCAACTTGGGGTAGAGTGAGACCCTGCTGTGAAAACAAAACAAAACAACAAAAGGAGCTATGGAAGGGAAGGGTTTGTTTCTGCTTACAGTTTGGAGGGGAAGTTTCGTATTGGCAGGAATAGGATGGCAGAACACACAGCCAACTGGGCATCTCATCTTCACAGCACAAGGAAGAAGGAAGCAGCCTATGCCCTGGGCTTGCTACTGGGCTATATTACTCCAAAGCCAGGCTCTAGTGGTACACCTTCTCCAAAACGGCTTTGCCTCATGAAGGCTGTATAACTTTCCTAATTACCATCTTGGGACCAAGTATTCAAAACATATGAGCCTATGGGGAACATGATACATTGAAACCACAACATGGTGGGACTAGGTGCCTCATACTCTTGCCATCACACCTTCTCTGCCATGGTTGACTGCATCCTTTCTTTAACTGTATGTTGAAATAAGCCCTTCCTTCCTTAAAAATTGCTTTTGTCAGGATATCTTGTCACAGCAATGAGAAAATTAAGTATATACAAGCTAAAATAGAAATGCATCTAAATAAGTGTATATCTAATTAGAAAAGAAGATCTGGGCCTAAGGATATAGCTCATTGGTATGCATGAAGCCTTGGGCTCAAACTTCAGCAGCCGCACTCCTATCCAAAATTGTAATTTTAATTTGTTTTTTGGCAAATTACTTTATTTTCTTTAAAAAGTATTTTATTTATTTGTTATTTATTTATTTATTTATTTATTTATTTATTTATTTATTTATTCTTTATTGACAGCTTCTTTAATTGTAGACAATATCCATGGTATTTCCCTCCCTCTCCCCACTTTCCCATTTGAAACTTCACTCTCCATCATATCCCCTCCTCCTCTCAATCAGTCTCTCTTTTCAGTTTGATGTCATGATCTTTTCCTCCTATTATGATGGTCTTGTGTAGGTAGTGTCAGGCACTGTGAGGTCATGGATATCCAGGCCATTTTGTGTCTGGAGGAGCACGTTGTAAGGAGTCCTACTCTTCCTTTGGTTCTTACATTCTTTCCGCCCCCTCTTCTGCAATGGACCCTGAGCCTTGGAAGGTGTGTTTGAGATGTTTCAGTGCTGAGCACTCCTCTGTCCCTTCTTCTCAGCACCATGGTCCCTTCTGAAGAGAAAGCAAGAGAGAGAGAGAGAGAGAGAGAGAGAGAATGAGCATACCAGGACCTCTAGCTACTGCAAGCGAACTCCAGACACATGTGCCACCTTGTGCATCTGGCTTACATGGGTACTGGGGAATTGAACCAGCATCCTTAGGCTTTTCAGGCAAGAACCTTAACCTCTAAGCCATCTCTCTAGCCCTGTTTGTTTGCTTTTGATTAGTGAGACAGGGTACCATGAACCTGAGGCTGGGCTTTAACTCTTAATACTTCTGCTTCCACCTCTCATCCAGTTGAGTTTTAAATTTCTAAACTAAAAAATCCTGGGCTGGAGAGATGGCTTACCAGTTAAGGCACTTGCCTGTGAAGCCTATAAGGACTCAGGTTTGATTTCCCCGACCCATGTAAGCCAGATGCACAAGGTGGCACATACATCTGGAATTCATTTGCAGTGGCTGGAGGCCCTGGCACATCTATTCCCTCTCTATATGACTCTCTCTCTTTCAAATAAATAATATAAATAAATAACATCCCAATGTGGTGGTTTAAATTAGGTGTCAGCCATAATCTCGTGTTTTAAGGCTTGGTTTCCAGCTGATGGCAATTTGGGCAGTGGAGCCTTGCTGGAGGAAGTGTGTTGTTGGGGGGTGGGATTAGGGGTGTTACAGTCAACTCCCACTTGCTAGAAATTGACTCACTGTCTTGCTGCTGTTTTCTACCTGCTGTGTCAGAGGTGATGTCTAGTCTTTGCTCCTGCTATCTTTCCCAGGAATCATGGAGCTTCCCCTGGAGTCTATAAGTTGAAATAATTGTTTTGCTTCCATAAGCTGCTTTTTTTTTTAAAAAGATTTTATTTATTTATTTATTTATTTATTTATTTATTTATTTATTTATTTGAGACAGACAGACAGAGTGAGAATGGGACCTGGAGAATTGAACCAGGATCCTTAGCCAGGCAAATGCCTTAACTGCTAAGCCATCTCTCCAGCCCCATATGTGCCCCCTTTTTTGCATTGCTGGTAGGGTCTCACTCTGGTCCAGGCTGACCTGGAGAATTAACCAGGATCTCAGGGTGGCTTTGCAGGCCTCCTATGCCTCCCGAGTGCTGGGACTGCTAAGCCGTGCTCTCCAGCCCCATATAAGCGGCTTTTGATTGGGCATTTTATCCCAACAATCAGAAGGTCCTCCTGCCAGCACCTCCCAAATGTTGGGACTACAGGCATGTACCACCACTTCTGGTTGACTTAAAAATTAAAAAAAAAAAAAACAACTTCATTTATGTTTATTTGAGAGAGAGAGAGAGAGAGAGAGAGAGAAGCAGGCAGAGAGAGAGAGAGAGAGAGAATGGGCATGCCAGGGCCTCCAGCCACTGCAAACGAACTTCAGATGCATGCACCCCCTTGTGCAGCTGGCTTACGTGGATCCTAGGGAATTGAACTTTGGCTTTGCAGGCAAGTGTCTTAACTGCTAAGCTATCTCTCCAGCCCCAGGCATGGTGGCACAAGCCTTTAATCCCAGCACTTGGGAGGAAGAGGTAGGAGGATCGCTGTGAGTTCAAGGCCACCCTGAGACTACATAGTGAATTCCAGGTCAGCCTGGACTAGAGTGAGACCCTACCTTGAACATAAAAAAAAAAAAATTATAAAAAGGGACTTCCCCCTCAGCCTCATGGTGAGTAAGGGAGGCTGAGATGGTGAACGAGATGGCTCAGACACATGTCGCTCAGTCTGAAGGTGACACGATCTTCGGGAAGATCCCCACAAGGAAATTCGGACCAGGATCATCTTCGAGGATGACTGGTGTCTTGCTTTCACAACAATTCCTCTCAGGCACCAAAACATTTTCTGGTGGTGCCCAAGAAACCGGTAGCCCAGATTTCAGTAGTAGAAGACAATGACAAAAGTCTTCTTGGACATTTAATGATTGTTGGCAAGAAATATGCTGCTGATACGGCCTGAAGAGGGGTTATGGAATGGTGGTGAATGAAGGTACTGATGGGGGACAGTCTGTCTATCACATTCATCTCCATGTTCTCAGAGGTTGGCAGAGGAATGGACCTCCTGGTTAAGATTGTTAGGGATAATTTTCCCTTCTCTAGGTAGTTAGTTTTCAGGTTCCAATATGTTAAATGGCACAGTTATTTCTGCCTGTATTTGGAGAGAGAGACGAATTTAAAAATCTTATGCCTGGGCTGCAGAGATGGCTTAGCTGTTAAGGGCACTTGTCTACAAAGCCAAAGGACCCAGGTTCGATTCTCCAGGACCCACGTAAGCCAGATGCACATGCTTCTGGAATTCGTTTGTGCACCCATTCTCTCTCCCTCTCTCCCTCCTCCTATCTCTCAAGTAAATAAATAAAAATAAAATATTTTTTTAAAAAAACCTTATGCCTAATAAAAGACATTATTCCATGGTTAAAAAAAAAATCAAAGTGCTGAGAAATGAATACTGAGTGTTCACTGCTAAATGGAACATCTATATCACCTCCTCCAAGGCTAAGAGAACATTATAGAAGAGGAAGTAAAAGGTTGTAAGTGCTAGAGGATGGGGAGGAGTGCTGTAGAACACTGCCTTCCAGACATGGTTGTTGGCTTCGTGACCTCACAGCAGCTATTGTTACCTGCATAAGACTTGCACAGTATTGGGCTCATCAACATTCTATCATGGATGGTGGAAGAAGGAACAAAAAGATACATCAAAATGAAAGAGGGACTGGTTGGAAAGAAGGCAAATGAAAAGAGCACAGGGGAGAGGAGAATAAACAAAGGTAATTGGAAAACTTGTGATCAAAATACATTGTATACATGTATGAAAATTATTAATTAATTTTATAAGTAAATGAAAAAATCATACAGTTACAAAGCTTAGATAGAAAATGAAGTAAAGTATGTTAAGTTTTATATCCTAAAAGTTTGTTTCAAAGAATGTCATTTCAATCTGGACTCATTAATTAGGTAAAGATCAAGTTAAAGAAAAGTTTTAGGGCTGGAGCGATGACTTAGCCATTAAGGTGCTTGCCTGGAAAGCCTAAGGACCCAGGTTCAATTCCCCAGTACCCACATAAGCCGGATGCACAAGGTGGCACATGCATCTGGAGGTGGCAGTGGCTAGAGGCCCTGGCATGCCCATTCTGTCTCTCTTTATCTCTCTCTCAAATAAATAAATAAATCATTTTTAAAAAAATGACAAGAAATCATGGGCTGGAGACATGGCATAGTGGTTAAGCAGTTACTCGTGAAGCCTAAGGACCCCAGTTCAAGGCTCAATTCCCCAGGATCCACATAAGCCAGATGTACAAGATGGCGCATTCATCTGGAGTTTGTTTGCAGTGGCTGGAGGCCCTGGTGAGCCCATTCTCTCTCTCTCTCTCTCTCTCCGCCTCTTTCTCTGTCTGTCTGTCTGTCACTCTCAAATAAATAAATAAAAATAAACAAAAAAATTCTTAAAAAATGACAAGAAATCATTTTTTTTTTTTTGAGGTAGGGTTTCACCCCAGCTCAGGCTGACCTGGAATGCATGCTGCACTCCCAGGCTGGCCTTGAACTCACAGTGATCTTTCTACCTCTGTCTCCCGAGTGCTGGGATTAAAGGAATGTGCCACCATGCCCAGCTAGAAAACATTTAATGTTATCAATGAATTAAGTATCCAGACCAGCCAGCCTGGGGTACAGTGAGACTTCACCTCAATTAAAAAAGAAAAGCAAATAAATTGTCAGGTTCTCACTGTGTTGCCCAGGGTGGAATTAAACTCCTGCATTCACATGATGATCTTCATGCTTTTGCCTTCAGTGTAGCTGGTAATCTAGGTATGTACCAACTTGCCTGTCTTAAAGAAAACAAACAAACAAAAAAAAATCTGAAAGTACTTACCAAGTCATATATTAAGTAAATTAATTCAGGAAATCAATCAATAAAGAAAGAAATACAGGTAGCCACTCTCAGCTAATAGAATGAAATATTTAATATATTCTAACACAATAAAGAAGATAAAAAGAAGAAACTGAAAATAAAGAAAATAGCAGAGAAACATTTTTAAGTCACAAAACAAGATGACATAATACCAAATATTTTAGAACTAAAAAATATAAATCACCTACTAAAAGATTTATTTTTTAAATTTATTTATTTAAGAGAGAAAAAGAGAGAAAGAGGCAGATAGATAGAGAATGGGCATGCCAGGGCCTCCAGCCACTGCAAACAAGCTCCAGATGCATGTGCCTCCTTGTGCATCTGGCTTATGTAGGTCCTGGGGAATTGAGCCTCCAACCAGGGTCCTTAGGCTTCACAGGCAAGCGTCCTAACTGCTAAGTCATCTCTCCAGCCCTTATATGTATTCCTGTCATAACTAGGTTATACTTAAATTTCTTTTATTCAAATAAATCTTTTTTTTTTTTTTTTTTTTTTCTGAGGTAGGGTCTTACTCTAGCACAGGCTGACTTGGAATTCACTATGTAGTCTCAGGGTGGCTTCGAACTCACGGTGATCCTCCTACCTCTGCCTCCCAAGTGCTGGGATTAAAGGCCTGCACCACCATGCCTGGCTCAAATAAATCTTTTAAGGGCCGGAGAGATGGCTTAGCACTTAGGACACTTGCCTACAAAGCCAAAGGACCCACATTCAATTCCCCAGGACGCTTGTAAGCCAGATGCACAAGGTGACTCATGTGTCTCAGGTTCATTTGCAGTGGCTGGAGTCCCTGGCCTACCCATTCTCTCCCTCTTTTCTCTCTCTCAAATAAATAAATAAAATTTTAAAAAGAGGAATACAAATTAAAATGACATTATATGCTACAAACTAAAAAATACGCAATGTGTCCGGGAAACTGGTTCAGTGGGTAAGAGCACTTGCTATGTAAGCATGAGGGCCTGAGAGGCCCTGAGGCTGAATTTGATTCCCAGCACTAGTATTTGACCAAATAAATGAGTACCACAACCTATCCAAGTTGATCACATATAGATTATATCTAAAAATAACATTTTAATTGATATTATAAATTAGACAAGTAGATGAAAATGATGGTAGCAGCATAAAAAAATGGGAAAAGAGTGATGTTGGATCCATGCCTCACACTTTGTACCAGGATATATTCCAGATGGATAAAACATTTAAATGTTAAAACTGAAATCATAAAAATACTTGAAGAACTAAGGGATACTTTTAAAATATCACTCAGTGTATGAAAATCCTTTCTGAGAATGTCATAGACCCCTAAAGTCATATTTTGAAAAGCCTCAAAATTTGACTAGATAAAAATAATCCCTGCTTGACAATATCACTCTAAGAAAAGTTAAAAAAAAACAAATGAAAAATTGAACAAAGTATTTGAATTTTTTTTTTATGTCAGGGGCAACATTCTGACCTTGTAACAAGGTTCGAGGGAGGCATATATCATCCAATAGTGTGAAAATTCAGTCATTATGCTTATGAACCACAAAAGCATCTGAAATTGTCCTCATGGATAAATTCTTCATTTCTATAAAAGAGTTCTTAAAAATCAATAAAAAGACTAACAACCTAATAAAATATTTATATGAGCGGTCAGTTTAAAGAGAGAAAAATACAAATGGTTCTTTACAAATTATGTATACTTGAATGTGTGAATTGTATATAATGTATGTGTGATGTGTGTGTACATGGATATGGAGGTCTGAGGACAGCCTTAGGATATTTGTCCCCTCTTTCCACTTTCTTTGAGACAGGATCTTTCCTTGTTTTGCCACTGCATGTGCCAGTCTAGCTGGCCAAGAGCTTCCAGATTCTTATGTCATTTTGCATTTGGGAGCTGGGAAGTTGAACTTGGGCAGGCAGTCCAACAAGCACTTTTAACTGCTGAACCCCAGCTCCATACATGATTCTTAAAAGACTGAAAGATGGAGCTGGAGAGATGACTTAGCAATTAAGGTGCTTGCCTGTGAAACCTAAGGACCCAGGTTTGATTCCCCAGTATTCATGTAAGCCAGATGCACAAGGTGGCACTTGCATCTGGAGTTTGCAGTGGCAACAGGCCCTGACACACCAATTCTCTCTCACTCTCTCTCAAAATAAATAAATAAAATAATATATTTTTAAAAGACTGAGTAGAGCTAGAAGCTACTCACCATAAGAGACATAGAAATTAAAAGTAAATTGTGAGCCAGGCTTGTTGGTGCATACCTATAATCTCAGCACTCAGGATACTGAGATAGGAGGATAGCCATGAGATAGAGGCCAGCATGGGCTGCAGAGTGAGTTTCAGGTCAGCCTTGGCTAGAGTGAGAGCCTGCCTCAAGCTCCACCCCCCCCAACAAAAATAAAAAAGTAAATTGAGACATCACTTTTTCACTAGTCAGAATGACAAAGGCACAAATGCGAATTATCACACTTATGCTGTGATCTACTGTGCTGTTGTCTATGGTGAAACAGGTACTTTCATATGTCACTTTCAGGTTTTTGTTTTTCGAGGTAGGGCCTTGCTTTAACTTATAAAAACTGATCAAAAACTGATAACATTGGCTTGTCTTTCTGGGCCTGGTAGTGCAAACATATGATCCCAGCTACTTTTGGGAGGCTAAGGCAGGGGGATTGCAAGTTCAAGATCAACCTCAGCTATAGAAGGAGTTTAAGACCAGCCTTGGCAAAATCAAAAGTGAAAAGAGGACTGAGGATGAAGCTCAGCGGCAGTGCACTTTTTTGGAATCCACCGTTGAGGAGCTAGGGGATGACTCAGAAGTAGAGTGCTAGCTCAGCAGGTACGGTTCAATCCCCAGTACTCCCTCTCCTCACAAAAGAAAAGGGAAATGTTGGCTGCTTTTGGAGAGGATAACTGGTTACCTAGAGGAAGATATGAGGAAAGTTTTACTTACTTTCTTTTTTTTTATTAAGTAGAAACTTTGCATGGGCACATCAAGTGTTAGTATCATAATTTCCCTCCTCCCTGCTCCCATTCTGCTGAGGGTCCTCCTCAGTGGAATAAGTTTTCACTTTCTATGCCCTTATGTACCCTTTGAATATTGGATCATGAGTGTATTACCTAATGAATTAATTATTAAATATTTTAAACAATAAAGTAGGATTAAACTCATATATAAACTCAAAATCTTTTTTTAAAATATTATTTATTTGGGAGAAAGAAGGAGGGAGAATAAGAGAGAGAGAATGGGCCCACCAGGGCCTCCAGCCACTGCAAACAAACTCCGGACACATGCACGTCTTTTGCATCTGGCTTACATAAGTCCTGGGGAATCGAATCTGGGTCCTTCGGCTTTGTAGGCAAGTGCCTAAGCCATCTCTCCAACCCTAAAATCTTTTTATTTATCTTTAGTTCTTAAAATTGAAAAAAAAAAGTTTAAACTTAGAATCTTAAAAATAGAAATACAGGTTGAAAAGATGGTTCAGGAGTTAAATGCACTTCCTGTGCAAGCATGAAGTCCTGAGGGTGCTGGGATGGCCTGAGTTTGAATCTCCCGAACTCATGTAAACATCTGGGAGTGGCCATGCATATTTATAACCCTAGATTTGTGGGAGCAGAGACTGGAGAGTTGCTGGGGCATGTGAATAGCAAGCTCTGGAATCAATAAGACACTGACTATATCACAAGGAAAAAAGCAGGCAGGAGAGTGATGGAGGGAAACATCTGATGTTCTCCTCCAGCTACTGCAGGAAAGTATTAGCATATACACGTGCATACACCACACACACCACACAACACATACTACATACAAGCAAAACAACAGCAACAAAAACACCCCCAAACAAAATCACGTCTGTTTCGTTACTCAAGACAATTCCTTGGACTGGTGATGTAGGTCAGTAGTCATGACAGAGTACTGACCTAGTACATATAAGACCTTGGGTTCCATGCCCAGCACAGTAAGAATAAAAAGATAGAATTACCTAGAAAATCTTAATTTTTCAAAAAAATATTTTAGTTTTATTTATTTATTTGAGAGACAAAGAGAGAGAGAGAATGAGAATGGGAGTGTCAGGATTTCTAGCCACTGCAAACGAACTCCAGACACATGTGCTATCTTGTGTATCTGCCTTACATGGGTCCTGGGGAATTGAACCTGGGTATTTTAGCTTTGCAGGCAAGCACCTTAACTACTAAGCCATCTCTCCAGCCCCAAAATCTTAATTTTTAAAAAGCAAAAATAACTCAGTTCACATTTTTTGATCACAATGCAATAAAGGGAAAGTGAATGCAAACCTTCAATGTCTCCAGCATAGGCACTCGTCCTGCCTGAACTTAGAGCCTCCAGTGTTCAACCAAACTGATCACAGATGCCTTCTTGGTCAAGTCCCATGTTCATTTTATTCCCTTGCCACAGATACTATTGAGAACAGATGCTAAATCCTAGTTCAGATTCTAGCATGCTGAAGAGCTTGATTGCAAAATGCCTTATTAAATATAGTAAAATAGTTCATGAATACAACTATATGACTGAGGCCTTGATCCACCTCTCCTAATTTATTTTTGATTAACACACAAGGAAAAAGTAATTTCAGCTGGGCATGGTGACACACGCCTTTGATCCCAGCACTCAGGAGACAGAGGTAGGAGGATCACTGTGAGTTCAAGGCCACCCTGAGACTACATAGTGAATTCCAGGTCAGCCTGGGCTAGAGCAAAACCCAACCTCGAAAAACAAAACAAACAAAACAAACAAAAAAGTAATTTCAATTTTAACTTGTCACTACTATTTGACTAGGTATGGTAGTACATACCTTTAGTCCCAGCACTTGTGAGACCAAGGTAGGAGATCATAGTGAATTCCAGGTCATCCTGGGCTAGAGTAAGACACTGTCTCGAACCCCCTGTCTCCCCAAAAATGTTTATTTGGCTGGGTGTGGTGGTGCACACCTTTAATCCCAGCACTTGGGAGGCAGAAGTAGGAGAATCCTGTGAGTTGGAGGCCAGCCTGGGACTACTGAGTGAGTTCCAAGTCAGCCTAGGCTAGAGTAAGACCCTACCTCGAAAAGAACAAACAACACATTCATTTGGAACCAGGTGTGGTGGAGCATGCCTTTTGTCCCAGCACTCAAGACTCTGAGGTCTGAGGATCACCGTGAGTTCAAGGCCAATCTGGAACTACGTAATGAACTCCAAGTCAGCCTGGGCTAGAGTGAGAACCTGCCTTGAAAAAACCCAGACAAAACAAAAAATGTTCATTTGGAAGAGAAAGGAAAACAATCTAACCAAACCCAAAAGACAAACCTATACACAAATTCTGAAAGATGCATAACAAAGAATGTCCTTCCTTGGCCAGATATTGTGGTCTATGTAGGAAACTGTACCTTTTAAAGAATAATATGTGGATACAGGAAAAGATAGACAATGAACTAAACAGAAGGGACAAAAGAAGACACAAATGCTTATGGTGGTATTGTGACATCTGAAAATTATTTTCAAAAATTAAGAAACCCCAATTTATAGCATATGTCAAAATTAGTTTTAGGCTGCATTTAAGAGTTAGATGTCCCTCAATAGGATAATTAATTGAGGCAAAATTCGTTAATGAGCTAGGTGTGGTGGCACAGACCTTTAATCCCAGCACTTAGGAGGCAGAGGTAGGAGGATAGCCAGGAATTCAAGGCCAGCCTGAGGTTACATGGTGAATTTCAGGTCAGCCTGGGCTAGAGTGAGACCCTACCTTGAAAAACCAAAAACCAAAACAAAACAAAACCAAAAAATAACTCATTAATGGATTCTAATACCATTGGATGAAAGGAACAATATCATCTAGCCAATACTATCTTTTCAAGACAAGGCCTCATTATGTAGACCAGGCTGGCCTCAAGCTTGCTATGCCCTGTCTCAGTCTACCCAGTGCTGGGATTATCGGTGTGTGCCTCCACACTTCTAATTTTAAACACAGTTATCTGGTGGTCATCGCCTTAATTAAGTAATCAAACTTAGCATCACTAATGGGACAGAATGTTCTGATATGATTGATGCAACATGATACCATTTCTGAAGTATTGTAGTGAAAAATTCTTAACCCAAATCTAATCAAACCTCTAGCGCTAATTTAAAGTTTAAAGAAATTAAAGGGGATAGAGAAGTAAGTTAATCATAGCATGAGGCAATAGTTGATCAAACCCAAAGACTGAATGTTATAACACAAAATTGTTGTGGACTCTCAAAAAGACAGTACCAGAGAGGAGACAGAAAGACTAGAGGCACTGTTCTAGATTAAAAGAAATACAATAAACTGGGTGTGGTGGCGCACACCTTTAATCCCAGCACTTGGGAGGCAGAGGTAGGAAGATCGCCGAGAGTTCAAGGCCACCCTGAGACTACATAGTTAATTCCAGGTCAGCCTGGACCAGAATGAGACCCTACCTCACAAAACCAAAAATAAAAAAAATACAATAATGCACTGTGTGTCCCCTGATTGGAGCCTGTTTGGGGAAAAGTAGCTCTAAAAGGTATTTGGGGCACAAGTAAGAAAATTTAAATATGGATTGGATATTAGAGCCTTATAAATCAATTAAGAGATTGATAATATTTTGAGTATATAAGAGAAATAGTCATGGGTAAAGTTTTATGATAGCTATAACTTGCTTTCAAGTGGCTCAAAAGATAACTAGACTGAGAATAAAAAAGAAACAAATGTGACAAAAGATAACAGTAGATTTGCTGGGCGTGGTGGCACATGTCTTTAATTCCAGCACTTGGGAGGCAGAGGTAGAAGGATTGCTGCGAGTTCAAGGCCACCCTGTGACTACATTGTGAATTCCAACAAAAAACCCAGTAGATTTATCTAAGTGGAAAAAATATAATTACTTGTCATACTATCATACTATTCTTTCAACTTTCTGGATGTTTGAATATTTTCAAATGAAAAAATTGGGGGAAAAGTTTTAAAGTGAAAAAATACAAATTAAGAGAAAACAATAGCTAACATTTTTATAATTATGCAATGGAGAAAATCTTTAATGTACTACTCAAGTAATAGTCATTCAGTTAAAGATGCATAAATTTAGCTGCATACAAATTTACACTTTTGAAATAGAAAAAAAACAAAAGGCTTGGGGAGATGGCTCAATGCTTTCAACACAACCATGAGGACCTACCTGGGTTTGGATTCTCAGAACCCAAGTGTAATGTCAGGCATGGTACACATGCTTGTAACTCCTGTGTTGGGGAGACAGAGACAGGGATTCATGGGGCTCACTGGATAGCTAGTCTAGCTGAATTGGTGAACTCTAGGTTCAGTGAGAGACCCTGTCTCAAGGAATAAGATAGAGAGCAACTGAGGAAGACACCCAACTTTGACCTTGACTACACTCACACACATATGTACATGGGCAGCCCATCACACATATACCCACACATATATGAACATGCATACACACATACATATGCAAGCAAAATAAAGAAAAACAAATATAACATTTTAAAAACATTTTAAAATATTTATTTTATTTTATTTATTTATGAGAAAGAGAGAGAGAGAGAGAAGTGGGCACTCCAGGGCCTCCATCTGCTGCAAATGGAACTCCAGATGCATGCACCACCTTGGGCATCTGGCGTTATGTGGGTACTGGGAAATTGAACCTGGGTCCTTTGGCTTTGCAGGCAAGAGCCTTAACCACTAAACCATCTCTACATCCCAAATACAAATTTTTGAATTGAAAACATATATGAGACATATATGGTGAAATTGCACATTCTTATTCTATATTTCAGTTATTTAAACTTATAAGAAAGAAGTTACATGCTGATAGAAAAATGCCCAAGAGGGTTGGAGAGATGGCTTAACAGATAAGGCACTTGCCTGGAAAGCCTAAGGACCCAGGTTCAATTCCCCAGGACCCACATCAGCCACATAAGATGCACAAGGTGGTGCATGCATCTAGAGTTCATTTGCAGCTGCTAGAGGCCCTGGCATGCCCATTCTCTCCCTCCCTCCACTCCTTCCCTCAAATAAATAAATAGAAATTAAAATAAAGAGTCCAAAGTCATTTTCAGCTGTCTCAAATTAAAAAGATAAATAAGCCAGGTGTGGTGGCACATGCCTTTAATCCCAGCACTCGGGAGGCAGAGGTAGGAGGATCGAGGTGAGTTCAAGGCCACCCTGAGACTACATAGTGAATTCCAGGTCAGCCTGGGCCAGAGTGAGACACTACCGTGAAAAACCAAAAAGAAAAAAAAAAAAAGAAAAAAGATAAATAAATGGGGCTGGAAAGATGACTTGGCGGGGGAGGGGGTGAGAAAGGAGAAAGGAAAAATGCCCAAGAGAAGCCTAAAATTCACCAGCAGGCAAATTGTGCCCCTGGGGACAATACTGACAATTATGTAGGTAACTGACAGCTCTGTAATTGGATCTGAGGCCCACTTGGTGAGAGAGAATTCATACCTAGTACTGAAAACTCAATCAAATACCCATGGCTTGGAAAGACACAGGCTCTAGAGGGAAGGTACCACTGTTCTTAGAATAAATAGATATATTGAGTCCAGCAAATTGCCTCCTAAATATATGTTTCTGCCTATTGATTAATGTTATTCTCACTTTTAGTTAGAGTTGCTTCTTTTTACAGATGGCAGTGAATATTGGGGAGATCCAAGACACTTCAAGGGGATGTGAAGAGAAGGCCCACTGTCATCTCTATCACACCTGTCAGGGCTCAGGGAACATTGCTGAGTAATTGATGAAAGAAAATGAATGTCATTCTCACTGTTAGCCAGAAAAGCTTCTTTATAGAGATGCTGGTAGACATTGAAGAGACTCAAAATACATCAAAGCTGAAAATAAGAGGTTGTTGAGAGCCCAACACTAAGTAAGACATCTTCATTGTACCCTCCAAGGCTCAAGAAAATTTGTAGAAGACAGGGTGGAAAGAATGTAAGAGCCAGAGGTTGTGAAGGAGTACTTTTGGACATTGTTCTTTGATTATGAACCTACTGGTGCATCCATAATTTCATAGGCAGTATCATTGCCAACAAGACCTGCACAATTCTGAGCCTACCAACACTTTTTTTTTTAAATTTTTAAAATTTATTTATATTTTTTGGTTTTTCAAGGTAGGGTTTCACTCTGGTCCAGGCTGACCTGGAATTAACTATGTAGTCTCAGGGTGGCCTCGAACTCATGACAATCCTCCTACCTCTGCCTCCCAAGTGCTGGGATTAAAGGTGTGCACCACCATGCCCAGCTCCCATCGACACTTTTTAAAGTGTATTTTATTTATTCATTTGCAAAAAGAGAGATAGAGAGACAGAGAGAATGGGCACATCAGGGCCTCCAGCCACTGCAAACAAACTCCAGATGCATGCACCACTTTGTGCATCTGGCTTTATGTGGGTACTGGGGAGTTAAACCTGGGTCCATAAGCTTTGGAGACAGGCACCTTAACTGCTGAGCCATCTCTCCAGCTCCCCAACTCCACATCAACTTTTTTTTTTCTTTTCGAGATAGGGTCTCACTCTGGCCCAGGCTGACCTGGAATTAACTATGTAGTCTCAGGGTGGCCTCGAACTCATGGCAATCCTCCTACTTCTGCCTCTCAAATGCTGGGATTAAAGGCTTGCGCCACCATGCCCAGCACACATCGACATTTTGACATAGAGGACAGAGGAGGATAATACAGAATACAGAAGAAGGACTACTTGGAAAGAGAAGGGTGTTCCAGGGATAGGAGTAGGGATGTAGGCATAGACAAAAGAGGGCAATAGGACAGGAATAGGATCAAATTACAGCATATTCATGTGTTAAACCTCTCAATAAAAATGATATCAACATAGAAGAGAGACTAGTTGGAATGAAGAAGATTCAGTGGAAGGGTAATTCTGGAGGGGGAAGAGGGAGAATTGTGGGAAGGGACTACAATCATGTTATAATGTCTATATGTATGGAAGTTGTCAATGAAAAGTTGAAAAAAAAAAAAAAATGAAATTGGCAGAGACACAGATGGATCTGGAAAATATTATATTGAGTATTCCATCCAGGAAAATGATCTACGATAGCTGTACATTTGGTTTCAAATGAGTGAGTTTATTAAGTATTCAGAAAGCAAAACTAAAGAAGAAATAGCAAGTAGAAGGTAAAGAATAGAAAATCAAACCGGGCACTAAGCAGCACCCAGCAAATGACTGTAGTAGTCTCTCTGAAAAGAGCAAGATCAAGTGGCAAACTCAAGAGAACATCAAGACAGGCACTGAACAACATCCAGTAGAAATGACTGTAAAAACAGTCAGCTGTAGTCATGGATCAATCAAACATCCCAGGCAGAACATCTCTGCTGAAGCTTCCAATTAGCAGTTCACACCACAGATATTTTCATACCACAGGGTAAACAGCACTGGCCTCTTAAGATTTGGGGAGGCGCCAGACAGTCTGGAGAATGGTTTACCTTCCAGCTGTTCTCAAGAGCACAGTGTTTTTAACCCTTGGTGAGGGGGAGGGCACTGTTTATTCTTTTCCTTTCTTTCAGTTACAAAACCAAAGGGCCAGCATGCCCCAGGACAAGGGGTCTCTTGAGATATACATGCTTGGATCTGGGACAAGGAAGTGCCTATCTTTTTCCCAGCGTCAACTCTCAACAAGCTTAAGTAGCACCCAATTTATTAACATAATTTGTTTTACAGTAAGGTGGGTGTATATGTAGATATAGACTATGAAACTAGAAAGGAGAACATGCAAGGGAAAAAAGAAGTGTTGAGGAATGGTGGGGAGGGCAATAGAATACATGTGGCATGAAAGCAGAAAGAAGAGGGGAAAGGGGTGGTAGTGGAAGGGTACAAGGGAGGATCAGGGAGACCAGGAAGATGAGCAGGAAGGAGGAAAATCAATTAAAATAAATAAATTTTGTTTCAAAAGACGGTAATAAAACCTGGATCTTTTTTTTTTTTTTTTTTTGAGGAAAGCTCAACAGACTGGCTTTTTTTTCTTTTCTTTAAAATTAGAGAAGCCGGGAGTGGTGGCGCACGCCTTTAATCCCAGCACTCGGGAGGCAGAGGTAGGAGGATCACCGTGAGTTCAAGGCCACCCTGAGACTACACAGTTAATTCCAGGTCAGCCTGGGCCAGAGTGAGACCCTACCTCGAAAAATTGAAAAACCAAAAAAAAAAAAAAAAAAAAAAGAATAAATAAATAAAAATAAAAATAAATAAATTAGAGAGAGAGAAGGAGAGGGAGGATTGGCACAGGGCATCCAGCCACTGCATTAGAAGTACAGAAGTGTGTGCCCCCCCCCCCCGTGTGCATGTGCAACCTTGCGCACTTGTGTCACTGTGCATCTGGCTTATGTGGGACCTGGAGAATTGAACATGAGTCCTTAGGCTTCGCAGGCAAACATCTTAACTGCTAAGCCATCTCTCTAGCCCAAACCTGGATCTTTTAAAATCTTTTAATTTTTTAGTTATGAGAGAGCGAGAGAGAGTGAGAGAGTGAGACTTCCTGCCCCTGCAAACAAACTCCAGATGCATGTGCCATTTCCTGCAGCTGACTTTATGTGGGTACTGGGAAATCGAACCTGGGTCATTAGGCTTTACAAGCAAGCAACTGTAACTGCTGAGCTATCTCTCCAACCCAAAACTTAATTCTTTGTATGCTGATAAAATCATAAATAAATTTCCTTTTGGGGCTGGAGAGATGGCCTAGCGGTTAAGGTGCTTGCCTGTGAAGCCTAAGGATCCAGGTTCCATTCCCCAGTACCATGGAAAGCCAGACATACAAAGTGGCACATGTATCTGGAGTTCATTTGCCATGGCTAGAGGATCTGGAGTGCCCATTCTCTCTCTCTCACATCAATACATAATAATAATTTTTTTTCCTCTTTTAAAAACTGGGTGTGGGGAGGGGAGGGAAGTATCATATGTTTTTTGTATGTAAGTATAGAAGGTGTCAATAAAAAAAATAATTCAAAAAAACAAACAAAAAAAAACCTGGGTGTGGAGCTAGAGAGATGGCTTAGTAGTTAAGGCACTTTCCTGTGAATCCTAAAGTCTCATGTTTAACTCTCCAGGTCGCATGTAAGCCAGACCCATAGTGATGCAAGCATACAGGTCGCACATGCGCACAAGGGGGTGCATGCGTCTGGAGTTCAATTGCAGTGGCTGGAGGCCCTGGCATGCCAATTCTTTTTCTTATTCTCTCTCCCTGTCTCTCACTCTCGAATTAAAAAAAGGCAGTCTGTTGGGCTTGCCTCAAAAACAAAAAAAACAAAACAAAACAAAACAAAACAAAACAAAACAAAACAAACAAAACAAAAAGTGGGTGTGGTGGTGCATGCCTGCAGTCCCAGCACTGGGGAGTAGAGGCAGAAGAATCAGTTTTTCTTTTTCTTTTTCTTTTCTTTTATTTCTTTCTTTTTTTTTTTTTTTGAGGTAGGGTCTCACTGTAGCCCAGGCTGACGTGGAACTCATTTGGTAGTCTCAGGCTTGCCTCGAACTCACAGCTGTCCTCCTACCTCTGCCTCCTGAGTGCTGAGATTAAATGTGTGTACCACCATGCCAGGCTTAGGCAGAAGAATCAAAAATTCAAGGGCATCCTTGGTCACATAGTGAGTTCCAGTTCAGCTTGGGATACATGAGACCCTATTCCCATCCCCTTCAAAACATTCCTTTTTTCAGTCTACTTTCTTTTGTCTCAGAAGAAATTGGGAAAAAGTAGAACCCAATGTCAATGTCACCTCTTCAACTTCAAGCTGTGTGATGCCTGGGGCAAATTCCTTGGCCACATTAAAACAGGGTGAATAACTACTGTGTTGTAGGGCTCTTGTAAGAATTAGAGTCACTATGTATAAAGTGTCCAAACTGCGTGTGGTATATAATGGCTTCCTAACAAATGGTGGTTATTATAGTGTTTCACTATGACTCATATTCTACTTCTACAATTCTTTTGTTGTCCTGGGGAATCGAACTTGGGTCCTTTGGCTTTGAAGGCAAGTGCCTTAACCACTAAGCCATCTCTCCAGCCCTTGACTTTTTGTTGTTGTTTTTTCTTACTTTTTTTTTTTTTTAATTTTGGCCTTGGGCATGATTTTCCTCCTCCTCTTCTTTCTTCTTTTATGGTGCTTTATATGTGATTGCTTCCTCAATCTATGTAGAAGTCCCAGCTCTCAGAACCTTAGAACACCTTATTTCAAAATAGGATCATTGCAGATGTAATTAGTTTCCAGATTTCTTTTTCAGCGCTGGGTTTCAATCCTAGGACTTTCACCCATGCTAAGCAAGTAGTCTAACATTAAGTTACACCCCTTACCAAATATAATCAGTTTTGATGAGGTCACCCTATAGTCCTTTGGGCCCACAATTTGATTGGTGTTTTTGCCAGGCATGGTGGCACAAGCCTTTAATCTCAGCACTTGGGGATGCTAAGGTAGGAGGAACACCATGAATTTGAGGCCAGCCTGGGGCTAAATAGTGAGGTCCATGTTAGCCTGGGCTAGAATGAGACACTGCTTAAAAACAAAAAAAAAAACAGAAACAAAACAAAAATTAAGGCAGATAACAACTGAGGAGGACATCCGACATGGACCTCTGGCTTCCACATAAATGTGCACATACGAGCATGAACACTGGCACACACATACACATGCAAAAAAAGAGAGTATGATTGGTGTTTGTGATGGTTAATATTGACAACTTGACAAGATAAAGAATCACCTAGGAAGCACACCTCTGAATGTGTCGGTGAGGGCATTTCCAAAGGATGGTGATGGGAGGCGACTATGATCAGGGTATATTGTATATATGTATGGAGGTTCTCAATAAAATGTTTTTAAAAAAAATGCCATGAGATGGACTGGAGAGATGGCTTAGCAGTTAAGGCACTTGCCTTCGAAGCCAAAGGACCCAGGTTCGATTCCCCAGGACCCATGTAAGCCAGATGTACAAGGTGGCGCATGCGTCTGGAGTTCGTTTGCAGTGGCTGGAGGCCCTGGCATGCCCATTTTCTCTTTCTCTCTCTCTCTCTCTCTGCCTTTCTCTCTCAAATAAATAAATAAAAATAAAATATTTTAAAAAATGCCATGAGAGGCCATGAGAGAAGCACTTGAGGCTGTCCTTTTCAGACAAGCTCTCTCTTAGCACACACTCTTGGGAAGAAACTAATGTCACTTTTTGAAGGCTGGTGAGGGGATCACCAAGGACCTCTTGAGGTTTGAGACCTTGCTAAGATAATACAACACTCTAAAATTTTTTTTTAATTTTAAATTTATTTATTTATTTATTTGAGACAGAGAAAGTGAGGGAGGGAAGAAGGAAGAGAGAATTAGAGAGAGAGAGAATGAATAGGTGCACTAGGGCCTCCTGCCACTGTAAACGAACATGGGCCTCTTTGTACATCTGACTTTACATGGGTACTGGGGAATTGAACCTGGGCCATCAGGGTTTGCAAGCAAGCACTTTTAATTACTGTACCATCTCTTTAGCCCCCTCAAAAAATTGTTTTAAATATATTTTTAAAATATTTTATTTTTATTTATTTATCTGAGAGAGGGAAAGAGGCTGGGTGTGTGAGAGAGAGACAGAATGGGCTTGCCAGGGCTTCCAGCCACTGCAAATGAACTCCAGATGCATGCGCCACCTTGTGTATCTGGGTTATATGGGTCCTGGGGAATCAAACCGGGGTCCTTTGGCTTTGCAGGCAAGTGCCTTAAACGCTAAGCCATCTCTCCAGCCCTCAAAATTTTCTTTTGAAACTATGTGGGTGGAGTAATTTCTTCAACAAATGTATAAACCCAGTCTAGAAAATGGGAATTGGGCCACTGTGGTTTAAGGTGGGGCAGGGGTGACCTGAGGCTCTCCCATTACTTCAAGAGACTAATTTAACACAATGAAGGCCACGTGTCCATTAAATTAACACTTAGTAGGAGAAGTACAAAAGGAGCCATGATGTCAAAGGCTCTGACTTTGAGATAGAGTGGATAGAACATTCACTACTGGGTTAGTCAGCTGAGGCAGGACTCAGGATTCCAGGTCTGCTGACTGATAAACTTAAGCTAGGAAGCACATGCCCTATTCCTCCCATACCCCCCCTCCTACCACACACCATCCCCACCAACCTCCATTCACTTACTCCACCCCCTCATTTCCATCTTTCCTCCCTCCTGGTCCTTCTGTCAGGCCCCAGCAGCATGACCTGCCCCTTATAAGGTAAGAAGTATTTCACCTTCGTACAGTTATTAGATTTTATTATTTGATGACAAGACTTCTAACGTTTAAAGCTCCCAACTCCTGTCCCTTTTTCTTAGCTCATCTACGAGGTCTTCTCTTAGTTGCTTTTCTTTACCAACCAAAGGCCAAAGGTCATTTTAAATCTTGATGTAGGATCCATTGCAGATGTCAGGATATGTGGCTTACACCATCAAATCGATGTCCTTTTCGTAGACGTCAGGGATCATACCCATTGGGGAGTTGATCATGTGTACCGTGTTCTTACTGAACAGCTTGAATTCATAATGGATAAGTTGTTCCCAAAAGCCATTGTTTGGCCGGATGATGGGGCGGCACAACTTGGTCCAAGTGTGGGCATCCAGCAGGGACATGGTGTGGTACTTCATGAGGTACGCGAGACACAGAGCAGCTGATCGGCTCACTCCGGCGGCACAGTGCAGCAGCGTGCGGCCATTTCTCATTTGCACTCCGTGAATGTGATCAGCAATAGGGTCAAAAAAGTCATAAAGGTATGAATAGGGAGTGTCGGTCACGGGTACCTGGACGTACTGAATGCCCTCGAAGAATGTATTCACCACTTCTGCTGAGGCGTTGATGACTGAGGTGATGTGATTGCTGGACAGTACGAGCTTGTTGTTGGCAGCTGTAGCGTTACTGATGTAAAGATAGTTGGTTATTTGAGAGAGGCCCTGGGTGTTGGGCTGCTGGGCAGCCTGAGACTGGAGAACACAAGATGTTGTTGTCATCGAAGCGGTCTTTCTGTGCCCAGTTCAGGCCACCACCCAAGGAGACACTTTAAGATAGCAGCTGCGTTGCGAAGTCTCAGGCAAGGATCTTGAGAGAGGACCAGTCACTGACTCTCCCTCACCACCTTCACTGCCCAAGTGTCACAATGCCCCCTAGGGCATAAGCGTTCTGTTTTCCAGGGCAAAGGTAGCTAGCTGCGGGGGAGAACATACCCTCTAGTTGGGTGTTGTCATAGTTTCTCTGTCTCCTCTCGCTCTCGCTCTCTTCTTTTCCCCTCTCTTCTACTCTCCTTTTAGTTTTTCTTCTTTCCTTCTCTGTTTTATCTCTCTTCTCTTTTAGATTTTTCTTTCCTTTTTTTCTTTCACCCTCCCTTCTCCTCTCCTTTCTCCTGTTCGTTTTTCTTCTTTCTTTTCCTTACTTCCTCTTAGTCTTTTGTTTCCTTCATTCTTTTTCTTCCTTCCTACCTTCCTCTCACTCTTTCCCCTCTTTTCTATCCTTTTTCCTTTTAGTTTTTCTTCTTTCATTTCCTTTCCTCCTTTCTGTTTCCCCTCTCTTGTCCTTTCTTATCTTTCAGTTTTTTTCTTTCCTTTCTCTTCCTTCTTTTCTCTCCATTCTCCTATTTCTTTTAGGTTTTTCTTTCTTTTCTCTCCCTCTTTCTTCTTTCCTTTTTGTTTTGTTTTGTTTTTTGTTTTTTGAGGTAGGGTCTCACTCTAGCTCAGGCTGTCCTGGAGTGCTGGGATTAAAGGCCCAGCTCTTTCCTTTTTTTTTTTTTTTTTTTTTTTTTTTTTTTTTTTTTGAGGTAGGGTCTCACTGCTGACCTGGAATTCATTATGTAGTCTCAGGGTGGCCTCGAACTCACAGCAATCCTCCTACTTCTGCCTGCCAGCCTCCCACATGCTGGGATTAAAGGCGCACGCCACCACACCCTGCTTTTTTTTTTTTTTTTTTTTTGAAGACAAGATCTCAACATGTAGCCCATACCTCAAATTTATGATCTTCCTGTATCAGCCTCCCCAGTGCTAGAATTATAGGCCTGTGCCACCATGCCTTGCCTCTAATCTCTTTCTTCATGGTTGATAATACTTTATTTTCTTAAAAAACGAATTCTTATCTTTTGATATTTTGAAATGTTTTATTACAACTTAGCTATTTTATGCTTTGGTTATGGGACCACACTAAACACAATACCTATGAGTGAATGTTGAACAACAAGGCTTATGCTTTCTTTGCAAAGCAGCAGTACCATATTTTAAGTTGGAACAACATTTGGTTCATGGGATATGATAATATCTATAAAACAGAAGCGAGGTAAGTGTTTGACTGAGCTTGGTGGGCTGCTATGATACTTCTTTGTTGATTGTAACCATAGAATTATGTTCCTGCTTGTGAACACATTAGAGCTGGTTGTAAGGGAGCATTGCTAACTGACTTATAGCTCTATCCAGAATTTAGCTGTTCATTTATACACACAGCTCAAGTGATTTGCTACTTCATTCTCTTTATTACCTGAAACAACAGCCCAAATTATCCTCTCTAGTCACTTTATAAAAATGTCCATATGCTTTGCAAACTACAAGTCATTTTGATCATCACCAAAGATTAAAACATTGTGTAATAAATTAATGCCTCATTACAATTGAACCAAACATTTATTTTTACTACTTCAGTTGGTAGAGTGCTTGCCTAGCATGCATAAAGCCCTGGGTTCCATTCCCTGCATCACATAAAAACCAGACATGGTGATGCACACCTGTAAACCCAGCCCCCAGAAAGTGGAAACAGGAGGATTAGGAGTTCAAAATCATCTTTGGCTATATAGAGAGCTCAAGGCCAGTTAAGGCTACATGAGACTGTCTCAATGCCTCCTTCCACCACTACCCCCAAATAATAATTCCTGACATTTCCTATCAACTATAATATTTGTAATGTTACTAAAAATTATAAAGAACTGTAATGTAAAACTAACAAATTGCTTCACAGAACAGCACAGACTCATACTCAGACTCATACCCTCATTCTCAATCCATCATCACTTTGGTTTATGTGCAGTGGTGTGCTATGATTATAAACAAAGTTGAAAAAGACACTAGCCTCTTCATGATAGTCAGAAAAATGATAATCTCAAAACACAATGCAATTTTCTCTTTTTTTTTTTTTTTTTTTTTTTGAGGTAGGTCACATTCTATCCCAGGATGACCTAGAACTGACTCTGTAGCCACAGGCAGGCCTCAAACTCTCCTACCCTCCTACCTAATCAAGCCTCCCGAGGGCAGGGACTGAAGGCATATGTCATCACACCTGGTTACATTGTTTACTTTTCCTTCCTTTCTTTCTTTCTTTCTTTCTTTCTTTCTTTCTTTCTTTTTTTTGAGGTAGGGTCTCGCTCTAGCTCAGGCTGGCCTCAAACTAACAGTGCAGGGATTAAGAGTGTGTGCCACCACACCTGGCTGTTTTCTTTTTTTTATTTTATTTTATTAAAAAATTTTTTTTTTTGAGGTAGGGTCTCACTCTGGCCCAGACTGACCTGGAATTAACTATGTAGTCTCAGGGTGGCCTTGAACTCACAGCGATCCTCCTGCCTCTGCCTCCCGAGTGCTGGGATTAAAGGTGTGCGCCACCATGCCCGGCTTAAAATTTTTTTTTTATTGACAACTTCTATACTTACATACAAAAAAAAAATGCATGATATTTCCCTCCCCTGCCCCCATACCCACAAATGCAGAGGGGGTTGATTGGCTTTAACTTTATAGAACTGGGTATAAGTATGGCTTTTTAAAGGAGAGGGTTATAGTTTGTTGTTGTTGTTCTTTTAAGAGTCTCATGAGCTGGGCATGTTGGCTCATGCCTTTAATCGCAGCACTGGGGATGCTGAGGTAGGAGGATTGCTGTGAGTTTGAGACCAGCCTGAGACTACATAGTGAATTCCAGGTCAGCCTGGGCCACAGCGAGACTCTACCTCAAAAACCAAAAAAGAGAGAGAGAGTCTCATGAACTCTTGTATTCCAGGCCCAGCCTCAAGCTCGCTATGTAACCAAGGATGACCTTGAACTTCAGATCCCTCCTCCCCACAAAGCTTCTTAGCCAGGAATTTTTCATGTTAAATGCTATTCTTTATTTTTTTTATTGGCAACTTTTATACTTACATACAAAAAATGCATGATATTTCCTCCCCTCCCCCATTCCCCTTTAGAACTCCAATCTCCATCATATCCCCTCCCTCTCTCCATTAGTCTCTCTTTTAATTTGATGTCATCATCTTTTTCTTCTATTATGAGGTTCTTGGGAAGGTATTGCTAGGCACTGCAAGGACATGGATATCGTGGCCAATTTCTGTCTGGACAGTTGCATTGTAAGGAGTCATACTCTTCCTTTGGCTCTTCCATTCTATCCGCCCCCTCTTCCGCAATGGTCCCTGAGCCTTGGAGGGTGTGACAGAGGTGTTTCAGTGCTGGGCACTCCTCCATCCCTTCTTCTCAGTACTATGTTGCCTTTTGGGTCATCCCAGTGGTCATCACCATCTGAAAAGAGAAGCTTCTCTAACCAGAAGTGAGAGTAGCGTTAATATGTGAACATGAACATTAAGTGTAGTGCTTTCAGGGCAGCTTGGTGTGAATAATATATACATTTAGTCAGACAAGAGCAGGTTTTATACCCCTAAGGCTCATGACCTCCTCTGCCATAGACTTTTGCTTAGGTTTTTTAGTACCAGGTATGTATTCCCTCCCATAGAGAGGGCCTTCAGTCCAATTATGGAGCAGTTGGTTACCCCAAGAGCAGACATGCCACTATTGCACCTGTTCAGTCATTGAGCCTGTCTGGCCAAGCTTGAATATTCAGTGTCCACTGTTTTCACTGCTGATGACTTCTGAGTCCCATACGACTGCAGCTTTTTTCAGCTTTTGTTGGCTGGTCTACAGGGAGAAGGTTTTCTGCTCTACACCAGCTTGCTTTCTCAGTGACCTTACCTCTCAGGCAAGAGATGTCTTCAGCAATAGGGTCTTACTGTCTGTATCTCAAGGGAAACCAAGGGCTTTGGCAATAGCCTTTAATGTTTTGGAGGCTTCCAGGACCTCCTTGGCCAACAACTCACTGGAAGGTATCCCATCCCAGGCACTGAAAATTTTCTAGTAACAGTCTACAGCTTGTAGATGTGCCATTATTCAAAAAACGTAGGTTTACATAAGTCTTATTCACAATATCTTGAATTTTGATTGACCCTCCCCCTGCCCTTCTTGTATGCATTCTCTTCCCAAGCCCTCGCTCTGTTTCCTTTTTTAAACACTTTGTTTTAGATTTTTATTTTTATTTATTTATTAGAGACAGAGAGAGGGAGAGAAAGAGAGAGTAAGAATGGGTGTGCCAGGGCCTCTAGCCACTGCAGATGAACTCCAGATGCATGTGCCACCATGTGCAGCTGGCTTATGTGGGGCCTGGAGAATCGAACCAGGGTCCTTAGGCTTCACAGGCATGCGCCTTAACCACTAAGCCATCTCTCTAGCCCTAAACAATTTTTTAAAAATTAATTAATTTATTTATTATTTTCAAGCAGAGAAAGACAGAGAGAGAGAGAGAGAGAGAAGAGAGACACAGAGAGAAGGCCAGGACCTCTAGTCACTGCAAAAAACTCCAGATGCATGTGCCACTTTGTGCATCTGGCTTGGTGTGGGTACTGAGGAATCAAACCAGGGTGAATTAGGCTTTGCAGGCAAGTACCTTAACTGCTGAGTCATTTTTCCAGTCCCCTAAAATTTTTTTACTGACATTTTTATACATATATGTTATGTATTTATATCACAATCCTTTCTCATTCATTACCTTGTCTTGTCCCCCC
The DNA here is from genome assembly GCA_036365145.1 of Orientallactaga sibirica. Lineage (NCBI taxonomy): Eukaryota > Metazoa > Chordata > Mammalia > Rodentia > Dipodidae > Orientallactaga > Orientallactaga sibirica. The sequence continues at coordinate 8,861,308 of JAEOAD010000372.1, read as the reverse complement.
TCCATGTCTTTTCACTGAGTCCCTTAATTTTCCCAAATAGATCCTTTTCTCCTTTGATGTTTTCTTTTTCTTGAATGTGTGTAACTCATTGGATTTCATTATGGTTGCTACATGAACATGGGTGGTGTATTATTTATCAGAGCATGTGCAATTTACCAGTGCCTATATCACTGCAGAAAATGTCTCCCATTTCCCCTGCAACCATGAGCTGCCAATAACTCCTCAGGGACGGATTCATCATCCATGACATAATGTTGATAACAGTTTTCTTTTCCTCAGTTGTCATAATCAAATTATTTTACATTACTTAAATCACCAGATTCCACAAATAAATATGAAATCTACTTATTGGAAGATCTCAGTTCTGAAGTTATTTAAACAAATTTTTGTCAAGGACTCAGTGGAAGAGTGTATGCTTAGCATGCAGAAGGCCCTGGGTTCCATCTCCAGTACCAAAAGCTAAAAGTAAATTAAAATATTTATTTTATCTTTTGAACTATGATATTAGAAGGAGTTTTGTAATCTATAGATTAATGAGGAGACCCTAAAAGAGCATTAGACTATAGTTATTTCAAAAGTATGTACTTTTTAAACTGTTTTTTGTTTGTTTGTTTTTGTTTTTCGAGGTAGGGTCTCACTCTGGCCCAGGCTGACCTGGAATTAACTATGCAGTCTCAAGGTGGCCTTGAACTCATGGCAATCCTCCTACCTCTGCCTCCCGAGTGCTGGGATTAAAGGTGTGCGCCACCACGCCTGGCTTCTAAACTTTTAATATGTAGTAAAACTGACCAAAATAAAATTGGACACTGTTCTCAAAGGCAGGCATGAATAATATTAAATAAATAAATTCTTTCAGCCAATATTCTATAATACCCTTTAGTTTGAGGGATGTTGGATGTCTGAAAATTCCAATATAGTGCATTTTCTGGCTGAGTGAGGAGGTTACATTTCCTTTCTCAGTTAGGAAATCGGTCACCTTCAAATTCTCACTTCTCTTTGTCTCTCTTTGCTATTCAGTAAACAAAATAGGTAAGAGGCTTGCCTAAGAACCCTACCCCTTTCCACCACTGAGAAAGATTAAGAAGTAGCTTGGTACTGAGGATGTAGCTCAGTTGTAGAACACTTGCCTAGCACGTGTGAGGCCTTGGGTCCTATCCTCAGAGAGAAAAGAGAGGGAGAACTAGTTAAGATTCAGATTACCTTTATTATGTTAATTGAAATAAGCCAAACTTGGAAAGAAAAATATTGCATGTCTTTTTAAAATTATATGTTTGGGTGAGCATGGTGGCACACGCCTTTAATCTCAGCATTTGAGAGGCAGAGGTAGGAGGATCGCTGTGAGTTCCAGGCCATCCTGAGACTACATAGTGAATTCCAGGTCAGCCTGGACTACAGTGAGACCCTACCTCAACCCTCTCCCACAAAAAATTATACATATGCATGTATGTCTGTATTTACATAGGTGTGTTCGTAGTCATGAAAGTAGAAAGGGTATCATGAGAGGGGAGGAAGAAATCTCACAGGAGGTGGGAATAGGGTAGTAGAATACATGTAATAGGAAAGCAGAAGAATCTAACTAGGGGAAGAAAGGGAACCAGCTAGAAGGAAAAAGGGCAAATAAAGAGAGTAGTGGGGGAGGGGAATAAATGAGAGCAAAGTATAATAACATATGTATGACTATTTCACAATAAGCCCATCATTTTGTATACTAACAAAAATTAATAAATACATGAGCCAGACATGGTAGTTTATACCTTTAATCCCAGCACTCGGGAGGCAGAGTAGGAGGATTGCCCTGAGACTACACAGTGAATTCCAGGTCAGCCTGGGCTAGAGCGAGACCCTACCTCAAAAAACCAAATTAAATCAATAAATAAAGTGGAATAAAAACAATTAAGGGGAAACCTGGCGTGGTGGTGCATGCCTTTAATCCCAGCATTCGGAAGGCAGAGGTAGGAGGATCACTGTGAGTTCGAGGCCACCCTGAGACTACATAGTGAATTCCAGGTCAGCCTGGACTAGAGTGAGACCCTACCTTGAAAAACCAAACAAACAAACAAACAAACAAAAAACCAATTAAGGATTTAAAAAAATTTTATTTATGTATTTGAGAGAGAGAGAGAAAGAGAGAATAAGAGAGCCAGAGCTTCCTGCTGCTGCAAATGAACTCCAGATGCATACGTTGCTTTGTACATCTGGCTTTATGTGGGTTCTGAGGAGTTGAATTGGGACCATCAGACTTTATAAGCAAGTGCCTTTAAGCACTGAGCTATCTCTTCAGTCCAAGATGCACGATTCGTAATTCAGTAGTCAAGCCCATTTGCAACTTGATCAAAGCCTGCTTTTCAAATCTTGTCCATTCATTTATTCTCCAGATCTCTTAAAAAAGAATCTATTATATGTTGGGTTTGAGCATGTACCTCAGTATTAGAGCACATTGCCTAGCATGCTCAAGGCACTGGGTTCAAGCCTCATCATGGCAGAAATATTAAACAAACTCTCCAGCCCCACCCCACCCAACAAAAATTTCTGGGCGTGGTGGCTCACACTTGAGACACTAAGGCAGGAAGATTATAATCCTAAATTTGAGGACAGTCTGGATGGTAGAATGAGACCTTGTCCCAAACAAATAATCATAAGAATAATCATGTTAGATGCTTTGACCTATATAAATCTTAGTTCTAATCAAATAAATCAAATATGCTTAGTAAATACAAAATCCACATTCTTGGCTCCTTATCTCTGCTTCCCAAACTCTATACAAGCTTCAAGGATCAGCTTAATTAATTTTAAAAGGGGATCGACTAAGCATAAGCCCCCAATCTGTATCAGAGTGTTTTTTAAAGGAACAATTTTTTTTTTTTTTTTTTTTTTTTTTTTTTTCGAGGTAGGGTCTCACTCTGGTCCAGGCTGACCTGGAATTCACTATGTAGTCTCAGGGTGTCCTTGAACTCTCGGCAATCCTCCTACCTCTGCCTCCCGAGTGCTGGGATTAAAGGCGTGCGCCACCACGCCCGGCTAATTTTTCTTTTTTTAACTTATGATTTATTATTTATTTGCAAGCAGAGAGAGACAGAAAGAAGAGAGAGAGAGAATGGGTGTGTCAGAGCCTTTAGCCACTGCAAATGAACTCCAGACCATGCACCACTTTGTGCATTTGGTTTTATGTGGGTAGTGGGGAATTGAACCTAGGTCATTTGGCTGGGTAAGAAAGGGCCTTAACCTCTGAGCTACCTCTCCAGCCCCCAGATAGTGTTTTGTTGAGGTTCTCACTGTGTAACCCAGGTTGGCCTCAGACTTGTGGTGTTTCTCCTGCCTCTGCCTTCTAAATGCTGGGGTTGTAGGTGTGAGCCATCATGCATAACTTCAGATTCAGTCTTAATGTGGGATAGATATTATACAACCTGAACTTTGATTTCCAAAACCTTATAGCTTGGTGAGAGAGAAATATAATCATGGAAGAGTCCAGAAGAGTGATTTATTTTTTTAATGTGTGTTTGGTGGAAAGGAGTAGTAAAGAGATATCATGGGAGCATACATAAAAAACAGGACCTTGAATAAACCTTTTTGTTTGTTTTATTATTTATTGTTTATTCTAAGATTTTACTTTGAAATGTAGCAAAACTACAGCAAATCTGCAAAACTAGTATAATGAAAGAGCTGGGCATATAGTTCAATGGTTGAGTACTTGTTTAGCATGTACAAGACCTTAGGGTTCAATCCCCAGAACAGAAAAAAAGAGCAATAAATATCTATTTACCCTTCACCTATAATTCTGTTCTTAACAACTCACCACATTTGCTCTATTTCTTTATTTAAATACAGGGCTGGAGAGATGACTTAGTGGTTAAGGTACATGCCTGTGAAGCCTAAGCACCCAGGTTCAATTCTCCAGGTCCCAAGTAAGCCAGATGCATATGGTGGCACAGGCATCTGGAGTTCATTTGAGTGGCTAGAGGCCCTGATATGTCCATTCTCACTCTCTCTCCCTCTCTCTGTCTCAAATAAATAAATATAAACAAAATCTTTTTAAAAAAGATAGGAATTCATTAACAACAACAACAACAACAACAACTATATATATATATATATATATATATATATATATATATATATATATATATATGTATGTATTATTTATTTATTTATTTGAGGGAAAGAGGCAGAGAGAAAGAGAGAGAGAGAATGGGCACACCAGGGCCTCCAGCCACTGCAAACGAAGTCCAGATGCATGCACCCCCTTGTGCATCTGGCTTATGTGGGGCCTGGAGAGGCGAACCAGGATCCTTTGGTTTTGGAGGCAAATGCCTTAACTGCCAAGCCATCTCTCCAGCACATGAATACATTGTTTTATTTGCTTTTTTTTTTCAATCTACTGAGTGTTTACTGCAGAAAAACTTTAGCCTTTCATCATATATCTCGTAAGAACAAGGCCTACATAATCATGATACAAGTAAATTTAACATTATTAAATATATACATTACCCACTATATAGTCCATGTTCAAATTGTAAAAATTTTCCAAATAACATTATTTATACTTTTGCTTTCTCTTTTAAACCAGATTAACTAAGGTTATACATTGTTTATCATGCTTCTTCAGTGTCTTTTAATTTGGAGTCATTCCTGAGCCTTTTGTTTTGTTTTGGTCTTTCCAGATATTGGCATTTTGGAGGAGTTTACATCAGTTTTATAGACCATTTTTCAATTTGAACTTACTTGTTTGTATCCTCAGGATAGGTTAAGGTGAAATGTTTTTGGTAAGAATTCTATCAAAATGTGTGATTCTCAGTACATTGCATCAAAGAACATATGGTATCTATTTGTCCCATAAATGATGATGTTAATTCTGACCACATGGTTAGGAGAGTGCTAGGGTTTGAGTGTGTCCTCCAGACTTCTTTGGTTGAAATTGAATCCCTATGGTGAGGTCTTATGAGTGCGGGGAAACAACAATCTGACAATGGTGCTTAGAGGTAGGGCCTTTGAGAAGTGATTTGGACTGGAGAAGGTCATTAGAATACAGGCTCCATGAGTGAATCCTGGCAGCTTCATAAAAAGAGGTAGACACACACACAGCAATCCCTCTTTTCTTTTTCTTCCTTCCTTTCTTTCTTTCTTTGTTTTTTTTTTTTTCACTGCTTCTTTCTTGTGCTGCCCCAGGACTCTATCAGCAAGAAGGCCATCACCAGATGTAGCCTGTGAAACTGGACCTCTCAGATCATGAGTTCAAATTAACCTCTTTTCTTTGTAAACTATGTGGTAGTTTGAATAGATGGCCCCCAAATAATTCAGTGTTTTATTAGCTTGTAGCTTGCATCTTCAGCCACCTGACTGGAGGCAATGTCACTGGGCAGATCTTAAGGTGTGGTGGTGGGTTTGAGATTCCATTGTAAAGATATGCAAAGTGTGCCTAGCTAGAGTTCCTGAGGTGTGTTGTGCTGTGTGGCTTTTGGCTTGTGGCCTTTTCTCTCTGTATTTGGTCCTTTGAAAGCAGGCCAGCTTCATCTACCATTATGGAACTTCCCTGGATCTGTAAGCTTCAATAAATAATATCCCTTCCTCCATAACTGTGCCTGGTCTGGAAGTTCATCTTAGCGAACCTGAAACTGTCTGGTACAAGCTAGCTACTTAGTTTGTGCTTCTATGTTACTAGCAATGGAAGATAGGTTTGTACAAGTAGGTGACCAAGGTCTCCATTGAAAAGGCAACTTTTCCTCTGTAACTAATAAGGAAAATTATGGGTGCTAACATCTTTTTATGTCTTTCTTTGGAACAAGATTTTGAAGAATAAATAGCTTTCTAGCCAGTAAGGAAGGGGGAACATTCTAGACAGAAAGAGAAGTATATGCAGAGGCACAAGCTATGTCATAGTATCTAGAGGCACTGTGGTTTGGATACGTATCTCCCAAAGGTCCATGTGTTAGAGGACTGGCCCTTAGCCTGTGAGAGGTGATAAAAACAGGAAGTGGGGCCAATGGGAAGTACTGGGAACATGTCTTTGAAGAAGATAGTGAGTCTCTAATCTTTTCTCCTTCCTCCTTCTCTCTTTTTGTCTTCCTGGCCACTGTGAGCTCTTTGTCCTGACCTGATACCTCAACATAAACCCCAAATAATAGGCCCAATTAATCATGGGTTGAAAACCATGAGCCAAAATAAACCTTTCTTCTAAGTTTATTTATCTCAGGTATTTGCTTAGTTTGCTCTTCTCTCCTCTCCCCTCCTGTCCCTTATTCTCTCCCCTCCCCTCCCCTCCCCTCCCCTCCCCTCTCCTCTCTCTCTCCTCTCCTCTCCTCTCCTCTCCTCTCATCCCTCACTCTGTGTTGCAGTGATGGTCTCATTGCTGTGACAAAAACCCAACCACCAAAAAAAAAAAAAAAAAAAAAAACCCAAAACCTGACCAGAAGCAGCTTATGGGAGGAAAGGGTTTATTTCAGGCTTACTGATTCCAGGGAAAACTTCATCATGGCAGAAAAGGCTGGCTCACTTCATCATGTATCCATAGCAGAGAGACAACAGCCAGCACCAGCAAGCATGAGCTGACTCTGAACACACACCTAGTGCTGGACTCAAGATGTTCCCTCAGTGACACATCTCCTCCAGTAGAGCTCTGCCTGCTAGAGACTAAGTAGGAAGCTTAATCTTTTTAAAAAAAATTTTAAAATATTTATTTATTTGAGAAAAACAGAAAGAGAAAGAGAGAGAGAGAGAGAAAAGAGAAAGAGAGAATGGGTATACCATGGCATCTCACCACTACAAATGGACTCCAGATGCATGTGCTACCTAGTGCATCTAGTTTCACACAGGTACTTGGAAATCAAACCTGGGTCCTTTGGCTTTGCAGACAAGTGCCTTAACCCACTAAGCCATCTCTCCAGCCCAGGAAACTTAATCTTAATCAAAATACCTGCAGCTATGGGATGATTTCATTTACATTCAAACCCCACATTCTCTCTCTTTCTTCCTCCCTCCCTCATTCTTTGTCCTTCCCTCCTTCCTTTCTTCCTTCCTTCTTTCCTTCCTTCCTTCCTTCCTTACTCCCTCCATCTCTCCCCCTCCCTTCTTTTTCTTCCTTCATAGCTGGGTGTGGTGGCACACGCCTTTAATCCCAGCACTGGGGAGGCAGAGGTAGGATGATCACTATAAGTTCAAGGGCACCCTGAGACTACATAGTTGTGGTAGTTTGAATATATGGCCCCCAATATATTCAGTGTTTTATTAGTTTATAGTTTGCATCTGCATCCACCTGGCTGGAGGCAATGTCTCTGGGTGGATCTTAAGGTGTGGTGGGGGTTTAAGATTTCAATCTAAAGATATGCAAAGTGTGCCTAGTGGGAGTTCCTGAGGTATGCTGTGGCTTTGGCTTGTGGCTTTGCTCTCTGTGTTTGGTCCTGTGAAGAGCAGGCCAGCTTCTTCTGCCATTATGGAACTTCCCCTGAACTTGTAAGCTCCAATAAATATCCATATAGGTTTGTACAAGTAGGTGACCAAGGTCTCCATTGAAAAGGCAACTTTTCCTCTGTAACTAATAAGGAAAATTATGGGTGCTAACATCTTTTATGTCTTTCTTTGGAACAAGATTTTGAAGAATAAATAGCTTTCTAGCCAGTAAGGAAGGGGGAAACATTCTAGACAGAAAGAGAAGTATATGCAGAGGCACAAGCTATGTCATAGTATCTAGAGGCACTGTGGTTTGGATACGTATCTCCCAAAGGTCCATGTGTTAGAGGACTGGCCCTTAGCCTGTGAGAGGTGATAAAAACAGGAAGTGGGGCCAATGGGAAGTACTGGGACATGTCTTTGAAGAAGATAGTGAGTCTCTAATCTTTTCTCCTTCCTCCTTCTATCTTTTTGTCTTCCTGGCCACTGTGAGCTCTTTGTCCTGACCTGATACCTCAACATAAACCCCAAATAATAGGCCCAATTAATCATGGGTTGAAAACCATGAGCCAAAATAAACCTTTCTTCTAAGTTTATTTATCTCAGGTATTTGCTTAGTTTGCTCTTCTCTCCTCTCCCCTCCTGTCCCTTATTCTCTCCCCCTCCCTCCCCTCCCCTCCCTCTCCCTCTCCCTCCCTCTCCTCTCCTCTCCCTCCTCCTCTCCTCTCTCCTCCTCCCTCTCTCTCTCTCCTCTCCTCTCTCATCCCTCACTCTGTGTTGCAGTGATGGTCTCATTGCTGTGACAAAAACCCAACCACCAAAAAAAAAAAAAAAAAAAAAAAAACCCAAAACCTGACCAGAAGCAGCTTATGGGAGGAAAGGGTTTATTTCAGGCTTACTGATTCCAGGGAAACTTCATCATGGCAGAAAAGGCTGGCTCACTTCATCATGTATCCATAGCAGAGAGACAACAGCCAGCACCAGCAAGCATGAGCTGACTCTGAACACACACCTAGTGCTGGACTCAAGATGTTCCCTCAGTGACACATCTCCTCCAGTAGAGCTCTGCCTGCTAGAGACTAAGTAGGAAGCTTAATCTTTTAAAAAAATTTTTAAAATATTTATTTATTTGAGAAAAACAGAAAGAGAAAGAGAGAGAGAGAGAGAAAAGAGAAAGAGAGAATGGGTATACCATGGCATCTCACCACTACAAATGGACTCCAGATGCATGTGCTACCTAGTGCATCTAGTTTCACACAGGTACTTGGAAATCAAACCTGGGTCCTTTGGCTTTGCAGACAAGTGCCTTAACCCACTAAGCCATCTCTCCAGCCCAGGAAACTTAATCTTAATCAAAATACCTGCAGCTATGGGATGATTTCATTTACATTCAAACCCCCACATTCTCTCTCTTTCTTCCTCCCTCCCTCATTCTTTGTCCTTCCCTCCTTCCTTTCTTCCTTCCTTCTTTCCTTCCTTCCTTCCTTACTCCCTCCATCTCTCCCTCCCTTCTTTTCTTCCTTCATAGCTGGGTGTGGTGGCACATGCCTTTAATCCCAGCACTGGGGAGGCAGAGGTAGGATGATCACTATAAGTTCAAGGGCACCCTGAGACTACATAGTTGTGGTAGTTTGAATATATGGCCCCCAATATATTCAGTGTTTTATTAGTTTATAGTTTGCATCTGCATCCACCTGGCTGGAGGCAATGTCTCTGGGTGGATCTTAAGGTGTGGTGGGGGTTTAAGATTTCAATCTAAAGATATGCAAAGTGTGCCTAGTGGGAGTTCCTGAGGTATGCTGTGGCTTTGGCTTGTGGCTTTGCTCTCTGTGTTTGGTCCTGTGAAGAGCAGGCCAGCTTCTTCTGCCATTATGGAACTTCCCCTGAACTTGTAAGCTCCAATAAATATCCATTCCTCCATAACTGTGCCTGGTCTGGAAGTTCATGTCAGTGAACCTGAAGCTGTCCTTTACAATAGTGAATTCCAGAACAGCCTGGGCTACAGTGAGACCCTGCCTCAAAAAACTAAAAATAAAGAAAGAAAGCACCTTCCTTCCTTCCTTCCCTCTTTCCTTCCTTCCTCCCTCCCTCCCTCCCTCCTTTCCTTCCTTCCTTCCTTCCTTCCTTCCTTCCTTCCTTCCTTCCTTCCTTCCTTCCTTCCTTCCTCTTTTTCTTTAGACAGGGTCTCATGTAGCCCAGGCTGACCTCCAACTGTTTATGTAGTGGAGGATGACTTAATGCCTAATTCTCCCATTTGCACCACCCAGTGCTTGGATTACAGGCCCAGACAATCATACCCAGTTTATGAAGTCCTGTGACTGTTAACCTAGGGTTTCATGCATGCTCCGCAAACCCTCTGCCAAGTTGACGCAGTTTAGGGGTAACAGGGACCCCTGAAAGTCAAATCAAGGAATGTCTTTGAGCGTGTAAGGGAAGAACTCCACTTTGCTACAGGTCAGAAATATCAGAAGGGTCTGGACCATCTTCCTTATCTCTGGCCCTTGGAAGAGTCTAGGGAGTGTTAGTGTTCTAAAAAACAGTTTCATGCAGTGTGAGGGAAGACAGTGTGCACTTCAACTTGCACTAAGTGACATTAGCAACAGATAGAGAGGAACCTCTTGCTGCAAAGGCTTTATGAACATGTTACAAGCAGGCTCATCTGCTGGGTCCTAATGTCTGCCACCTAGGGCTGAGAGGATTGCTCAGTAGGTAGAGACACTTGCTAGTGTCCTCATCTGCATTTTGTTTTCTGGTCTGCTTTTTGTTTTCGATAAAATAAAATGTTTTCAATAAAAAATAATAATTAAAATAAAAATTAAAAAAAGATGTTTTACCTACAGACAGTTTTAAAAAATATATTTATGCTGGGTGTGCTTGCACACACCTTTAATCCCAGCACTCGGGAGGCAGAGGTAGGAGGATCACCGTTAGTTCGAGGCCACCCTGAGAATACAGAGTGAATTCCAGGTCAGCCTGGGCTAGAGTGAGACCCTACCTCAAAAAACAAACAACAAAAAAATTTATTTGAGAGGGAGACATGCACTGCCGGTTTCCCTCCCCAGCAGATCGGGCTGAAGAAAGAGCCGATTCAGTGGCTTTCCTTGAGGCTGAGCAGGATGACGGGTGTTGGTGGCCCAGACCCCCCTCCTCTAAAACACTGGAGAGAAAAACACACGGGGCTGGGAGTCTGTCGAGGCAGGAACTCATTTTATTTTAATGAGGGGGTGTATATATAGTTTTGAGAAAGAGGGTGGGTCTCAGGATGGGATAAAGGTGTAAGGGCCAATAGTATTTCGCCACCTCAGCAGTAGCTGGGCGGAGGCTGTTTTGGCTTAGGCCTTGCTGAGTCACTCTTAAGCGGTAATAGTAGGCCAAAGACAGGTCGCCAAACTCTAGTCAGGCTTAGGAAGTTCCACTAGGCCTCACACCTGGACCTCTTAAGTGGAAGTAGGCCAAAGACAGGTCGCTAAACTCTAGTCAGGCTCAGAAATTTCCACTAGGCCTCACACCGGGGCCTCTTAGGGCCCAACATCTCCCCCTTTTGTTTTTGTAAGAACGGTGGAAAGCATGGCTCCTGTCTTAGGTTGTCCCCCTCTGGGGATCTTACCTGTCACTGAGTACCATGCCTCTAGCCCGTTGAAAGTCCACTCCATGACCTGTCTTAGGTTGTCTCAGCCTGTCTGAGATCTTACCTGTCATTGGTTCAATGGAGGGCGGGGGAGGGACGCTAGGTGGACAGCCAGTCAGAGGAAGAGCTGGGCTCCTGAGTTGTGAGCCTGTGGTATTTTGACCTGATAAAGTTTAATTGCCTCTGTCTGTTGGTGAATGAATTGTGTAATCTTATTAATTACACAGGGCCTGACAGTGAGGATAAGAAGAAGGAGATGGAGGGATCCAAGGGGAGGGAGAAGGTAGGGTAAAAAGCCATGTAAGCCCATCCACAGCGGGTTGTCTTGGAAGTCCCGTCTCCTCTTTTTCAAATCTTTCTGGAGCTTTTCTGGCTTCATTTGGGTCTAGCAGCATCCACACCTCCAATTGTTCCTGGGGAAGAAACAGAGGCACAGTTCTCAGGGGTGGAACACTCCCTGGAGAGTTGATTGTTATTGTCCCCTTGTTGGGGTAAATATTTTAAGTCTCTTGCTGTTACCCAAATGGGTCTTTTTTCCTCTTGAGGAAAGACACATCCAAACCCTCTCCCTGCTGTGAGGAGGGGGTCTGGTCCTCTCCAGATCCCAGTCAATGGGTCCCTCCATTTGACCCAGATGGAGCTGTAACAGATGAGGTCCAATGTTTTTGAAAAGGGGACAAGTGTCTATTGTTTTAGAAAAATTTAAAATATTTAGGGTTAATAATGTCTTTTTTAGTTGGTCGTGTGGGGGTAGGGATTCCCCCTTTTGTTTTTGTTTATGATGGCCTGGCCCCGTGGGTATTAGAAAATTTGATTTGATTTGGCAATCTAAGGGTGGCAAAGTATTGAAGCATATGGCTAATAGTATGTTTAGTCTTTTTCCTGGCATGTGCCGATGTCCAGCAAGCATGGGAGAAAGTATTAACTGAGAGAAAAATATATTTAAGTTTTTTAAATGGAGAATAGTGTGTAACATCAATCTGCCAAAGGTGATTAGGGCATAGCCCTCGAGGATTGGCTCCTGTAGTTTGAAGAGGAGGTACCTGGAGGAAAGGCTGACAGGATTTGTAAGTTTGGACCATTTTATTTATGTTTAAGGCCCCTTTAATTAATAAGTGGAAGCGTGTAGCTTTTGAGACTGTATTACACTGAGGCAGAGAAGCCAGTTTGTAAATTTTGATGGCCTTTGAGATGTTGAGGCTTACAGATCTAGGGGAAGTTCCATAATGGCAGAAGAAGTTGGCCTGCCTTAGGGCCAAGCAAAAGAGAGAAAAAAACATTAATCAGCCACACAGCACACAGAAGCAAAAATTACAGCCAAAAACTCCAGCACACTTTAGGAACTCCTACTGGGCACACTTTGTATATCTTTACAATGGAATCTTAAACCCACCATTAATACCTTAAGATTAGCCCCCAGTGACATTAAGTAGAAAGTGGGCTTAGTCCCATGCTCTACCAACTGAGCTAGCCGGGCTTGAATTATTAAGGGGGATAGATAGAACATTTGGTGTAGCTTGTTCTAAGGGTGGCAAGGAGGAGACAGCAATAAATTTGTCTACCTGTGAATCACCATTAGCAATAAAGTCAGGCAGACTGAGCGAATGTGCTCAGTAAGTCGGGAGGTGGATGGCCCATTGAATGTAAAAGGACCTGTTTCTGGGCTGCCTTATGGATAAAAGCCAGATTGCCTCCAGCCCTACGTTAATGGGAAGGCAGCAATGGGTGGGACAATGGTGTGTAGGACATAGCCATATTTTTAACCTAGGGACGAAATAAATCATAGCCTTGAAAAGCAGGTTTTTTCTTTAGTTAACTGTTTCCAAGAGTTTGCATTTCTAACAGTCTTTCCTCAGGCATCCTCTCCATTGTTTTAATGTAAAGCAGTCAGGCCACCTTCCTTCCACCTTCCTTAAGATTGCTAATGTGGTTGACAATAGCAGCTCAATAACCTGAAATCAGTCTCAGTGTCTCTATAATTTTAACTTGTTTGAGGTTTTTTAACTTAAAATCTTAAAATCTCAGTCCGATATCTTTAGTCAAGCACATCAGTCCACTATAAATTTAACCTTGATTAAACTTTTTGGGCCTGGATAGCAAAATGTAGCCATTTCTTATGCCAGTAACCCAGTTTTAATAAAGTCCTTTGTATTTTTTCCTTCTAAGGCTAAAGAGGGGGAGGGGTGGTTGTGAGTGCTATTGCCACAGGCAGCAGCTATGGGCTGAAAAGACAGTGGGCCATGGCGGTTTGGGGGATTGGGTGGCGGCCTTGGGAGGAACAAGATTTTAAAAGCCAGTTTTAGTTTTTCCTTACAGCTTTTGTTAAGGGCAAAAATGAACTCCTCCATGGAGAAACCTTTAAGGCTGGCAATTAAGGCAAGGAGGATTGAATTAATCCATGGGGCTAAAACAAAAGTTTTGTCCCAAAAGCCATGGAGGTTTTTTGTTTTACTTTTAAGCCACATTGCAGGAGGAGTATTTGTAAAATCAGGGCAACAGTAATACACATGAGTACAACACAAGCACAAGGGCCCCAAAAATAGTTAAACATGCTGTAGAATTAAGTTTAGATTTAGATCCGTGATGACCAGACAAGCCTGTGTCCTTAGGGGACAGCTCTATGATACCAAACACAGTACAGATGGGAGTAGATCTCCCCAACAGGTTTGTTCTGTCTTTTGAGATGGAGCCCCCACTCAAATGAGGGGGCAAAACACTTTGAGTTTTCTCCAGGTCTGCCCATGTGGTGCGTCCACCAGAAACATATGACCCTTTCAAAAATACAGGCACTGCAGATGCGGCTTGAGGGCAACCTGGAAGTGAAAAGAAAGAGAAAGGAACGAAAAGATGTTGAAGCAAGCACAGGTTACAGAAGTAAAGGTTAGAATGTTAAATATGAAGACTACCTCATAATTTATGAGGGTACACCCATCCTCAGTCCGATTAGCCCATCAGTGTACTTCTGTGTTTTTCTGTTCTCACTCAGGGCCACCAGTCTGCTGGTTTCCCTCCCCAGCAGATTGGGCTGAAGAAAGAGCCGACTCAGTGGCTTTCCTTGAGGCTGAGCGGGATGACGGGTGTTGGTGGCCCAGACCCCCCTCCTCTAAAACACTGGAGAGAAAAACACACTGGGCCATGAGTCTGTCGAGGCAGGAACTCATTTTATTGTAATGAGAGGGTGTATATATAGTTTTGAGAAAGAGGGTGGGTCTCAGGATGGGATAAAGGTGTAAGGGCCAATAGTATTTCGCCACGTCAGCAGTAGCTGGGCGGCAGCTGTTTTGGCTTAGGCCTTGCTGAGTCACTCTTAAGCGGAAATAGTAGGCCAAAGACAGGTCACCAAACTCTAGTCAGGCTTAGGAAGTTCCACTAGGCCTCACGTTTGGGCCTCTTAAGCAGAAGCAGGCCAAAGACAGGTCACTAAACTCTAGTCAGGCTCATAAATTTCCACTAGGCCTCACACCGGGGCCTCTTAGGGCCCAACAATGCACCACTTTGTGCATCTGGCTTTACATGGGCACTGAGGAATCGTATCTGGACCATTAGGATTTGCAAGCAAGCACTTTTAGCTGCTAAGCCATCTCTCCAGTCCCAGCAGCTTTATCCTCTATGTTGCATGTGGTAAATTATAGTATGGCTTCCCTAATCCAGACAATATAAAAGATTTTTTTGTGAGGAATTCACCCTGATTAATATCATGCTTATATTCCTGTCTAGATTAAAGAATAAAGGAGTCTCAATGTTTTAAGGGAGTATTAGAGGCTCATATCACAAGGGTGTTGAGACCCTCCCTTTTCCATGTAGTGATTAGAAGCTAAGCTATTTAGCTTCCCTAACATATATATGTCTCAAAATTTATTAGTTTTTTTTTTTTGTCAATACTTCTTTCATGGTTTTAACACAATTAGAGGCTATATGTGTGAGTATGTGAGAGATCAGTCATAGGTCCGATCCACCAGGCAAAAGGAAGAATAAAAAGTCATCTAGATCATAGGTATTAATATGGAGTTACATAGTCAGGGAGTGTCTAAATCCATAACCTCTCATGGTCACTAATAAGGGGGTTCAAGATACAGGTTACAGGCTGGAGAGATAGCCCAGAGGTTAAGGCACTTACCTGCAATGCCTAATGGCCAGTGTTCAATTCCTCAGTACCCACTAAAAGCCAGATGCCCAAAGTGGTAGTACATACATCTGGCCTTGGTTTTCAGTGGCTAGAAGCCCTGGCACACCCATTCGTTCTCTTTCTCTCTCCTTGCAAATAAATAAATAAACATTTTTTCTGGACGTGGTGGTGCATGCCTTTACTCTTAGCACTTGGAACGCAGAGGTAGGATTGCCATGAGTTTGAGGCCACTCTGAGATTACATAGTGAATTCCAGGTCAACCTGGGCTAGAACAAGACCCTACCTTGAAAACAACAGAACAAAAAGATACAGGTTAAACCAGACTACATTGATAAAAAGTGACTAACTTAACATGTCTGGTTCTTTCTCCCTGTAGCCTCTCACAAAGAAAGACAATGTCTCTAGTGGATGCTCTACAGAAATAAACATAAGAGATTTGGGAGGCATTCTAGTATACCTTTTTTTTTTTTTTTTTTTTTTTGAGGTAGGGTCTTCCTCTAGCCCAAGCTGGCCTGGAATTCACTATGTGGGCTCAGGCTGGCCTGGAACTTCTGGCAATCCTCCTACCTCTGCCTCCCCAGTTCTGGGATTAAAGGTATGCACCACCAGATCCAGCTCCATCTTTTTTTTATAAATTAGTAGTGAGTGGGCTTCTGGTCAAGATGGCATCTGCCTGACAATGCCTCACCTCCCCAGGAAGGAAAGGCAAGACATTTAGGGTTAAGTGGGGTTTTTAACGGTCTGCAGATTCTTATAGACCTCCAATGGGAAGGCATGGAGGAGCAAAGTAGGGGATCCACTGATTCCCACTTTCTGGGGTATCCCACCAGTCCCTTAGACCTCTCAAGAAACTGTTCCAGCCGCACTCCCAAGTGCAGGTTCCTCCTCCACTAACCACAGGCTTAGTGGATCCAGGCCAACAGGCTAGTGTTTACCCTGCCCTGCCCTGACCTAGGCTTTCCTGCCCCTGTGGAGATCCATGCATGAAAGCCATCCCACTCACTGATGCTGACTAAGCTAGCCTTTCCCCTGCTCTGCCCCACCTAGGCTTTCCAGCCACTGTGGAGCTCCACTCACAAAAGCTATCCCACTCACTGCCACCCTCCATGTGTGGACCCAGGCCAACAGGCTAGCATTCACCATGCCTAGTCCAGACCTAGGCTTTCCCATCCCCATGGAGCTCCACCTGTAAAAGCCATCCCCTAGCTGCTGCCCCTGTGCATGGACCCAGGCCAATAGGCTAGCATTCGCCCCTTCCTGCCTGGACCTAGGCTTTCCCACCCCTGAGGAGCTCCACATGCTAAAGTCATCCTACTTGCTGCTGGCCCCCGTGTGAAGTCCCAGGGCAAGGGTAAACTACAGCTTCTTCCTAAATTTAATAAGATTCCCTCACTGTGATGGGCAGATCACAGCGCAAAAAGAATAACATGAAAAGTCAATTGCAAGTAAATCCAACAAGATTACCCAGTCCCACAATGGATGTCTCTAACCAAAACATAGAATAGGGTGAGGTTGCTTAGTGGTTAAGTGCTTGCCTGTGAAGCCTGAGGACCCCAGTTCAAGGCTTGATTCCCCAGTACCCATGTAAGCCAGATGCACAAGGGGGCGCATGCATCTGGAGTTTGCTTGCAGTGGTTGGAGGTCCTAGTGCACCCATTCTCTCACACACTCTCTCTCTGCCTATCTGTTGTTCTCAAACAAACAAATAAATAAATGAAAACAAAAAATTTTTAGAAAAAAACAGAAGATACAATAGGATCAGAACCTCAAAATGAAGACAAAAGCAATGCAACCCTGGCCAAGAATATAGCAGAACTTGCAGAAAATCAACAAAGGGCCAATAATTGTATGAATGCTGTTATCACTAGATAAGACCTAATAGAAAAGAACCAGGAAGGGCTCCAAAGACAGTTAAATGATCTGAAGGAGAGCGAAAAAAGAGAGGACCTCAATAGCCAGCTAGATAAGCCCAATGAAGACATAAATAAATGCAAGGATGAATTCCAAGAAGCATTAAGAAAATCAGAACATGATGTGAAAAGGGAACTTGACAGAGGGATGGAAACTATGCATAAAAAAGCAGTAGAAAATACAAACCCAATTGAACAGGCCCAAACCTCTATAAAAGGTATAAAGAATAGGGTCAGTCATGTGGAGGATAGACACTCAGAACTGAAAGACAAAACAGAAGAAACAGTTCGTGAATCCAAAAGTTTCAATAAGTTCAAAAATTTTTGTGAACAGAACATAAGGTAACTGTGGGATACCTGTAAACATCCCATCCCAACATTTGAATCATGGGGATACCAGAAGGGGAAGAAATTCAGACCAAATGCATGGAGAACTTATTCAACAAAATTATCAAAGAAAACTTTCCCACCCTCTCAAAAGAAAGTCCCCTCAAGTTACAAGAAGCTAGCAGAACTCCAAACAGACTGGACCAAAGGAGAAATTCTCCAAGACATGTTATCATTAAGACTCTAAACATTGATAACAAAGAGAAACTCCTAAAAGCAGTTGGGAGAAACAACACATTACATATAAAGGTAACCCCATAAGAATTAACTCAGACTTCTCAATAGAAACCCTAAAAGGCAGAATGGCCTGGAATGGAACATTGCAAACTCTAAGAACCTATGGCTTCCAACCTCAACTACTCTACCCAGCAAAAGCATTCCTCATAATTGATGGTGAAAGAAAAACTTTTCATGATAAAACTCAGCTTTCCAACTATATGAACACAAAGCCAAACCTACAGAATGTACTTCAGGAAATTTTACACACAGAAGAATCAAACAACCAACCTCAAGTGCCTACAAGAAGCAGACCACAATAACCAAACTCAGAGAAGGCAAAAAAGCTACAAAGTCCAAGAAAACACCAAACCACATAAACCACCACAACATGGTAGGAATTAAATCAAACCTCACAGGTATTACCCTGAACATTAATGGCCTTAATTCACCCATCAAGAGACATAAGCTAACAGTGTGGATCAGAAAATTAGACCCCTCAATCTGCTGTGTTCAATAAATCCACCTCACCACTAAAGACAGACACCTCCTCAGGGTGAAAGGGTGGAAAATGATATTCCAAGCAAATGGAAATAAGAAACAAGAAGGCATTGCTAGACTAATATTGGATAAAATAGACTTCAAACCAAAAGTAATCAAAAAAGACAAAGACGGCCACTTCTTACTTACCAAAGGAATGATCCAACAAGAGGATATCATGATAATTAATCTTTATGCACCAAACACAGGTACACCACAATTCATAAAAACAAAACCTACTTGACAACAAAACAGAAATAACCACCAACACCATCATAGTTGGGGACTTCAATACTCCACTGTCAGCAATAGATAGATCATCCAAACAGATGCATAAGGGGATGCACATATCTGGAGTTCATTTGCAGTGGTTGGAGGCCCTGGCACTCCATTCTCTCTCTCTACCTGCCTATTTCTGCATCTCTCTCTCTCAAATAAATAAATAAAAATAAAATTTTTAAAAAGGCAAACAACCCACTAACAAAATCAAGAGAACTGCACAGGGAGTTCTCAGAGGAAGAAATGCAAATGGCCAACACACACTTAAGAAAATGTTCAATATCCCTATTATCAGGGAAATGCAAATTAAAACAACTATGAGATTCCACCTTACCACTGTAAGGATGGCAAACATTAAAAAATCTAATGAAAACAAATGCTGGTGAGGATGTGGAAAAAGGGGAACCCTCATTCACTGTTGGTGGGAGTGTAAGATGGTACAACCACTATGGAAAACAATATGGAGACCCCTAAAAAGGTTGACTATAGAGTTACCAACAGCTCCAGTTATTCCCTTACTGGGCATTTACCCTAAAAGCTCCATGCCTTAGTTCAGAGAAAATTGCACAACCATGTTTATAGATGCTCAATTCATAATAGCTAAGAACTGGAATCAACCCAGATGTCCATCATTAGATAAATGGATAACCAAGATGTGGTATATTTACATGATGGCAGCAATAAGGAAAAATAACACAATGAAATTTGAAGAAAAATGGTCAAACTTGGAACAGATCATTCTCAGCGAACTCACCCAATCACATAAAGATAATTGTCACATGGTCTCACTCATCTGTGGCTCCTAACCTGAATCTGCCCGAGATGCTGACATTCCTAAAAAGCACCTCCAGGACTGGACAATAGGGATGGTGGGGAAGGTAAGGGTGGGGGGACACACAAAACTGGACCCAACTGGAAATGGCACCATAACATCCTATATCCTGAAAGACAGACTAAAAGGTTGAGTCCTTAGAGGAAACACCTGATTCATAGGGCCCTGGAAAGGCTATGATGAAGACTAACTTTAAGCTTCTCCTATTTCTCTCTCTCTACCTCATCTCTCATTCTCTTTTATATTATCTATCTTTTTCTTCCTTCATTGCCCTTGGCACTGGCCTGTAACTCCCAGTACTAGCATGTAGTTAAAATCCACAATGAGTTGTTGATCAGTGAGACCTATAAGGTTTCCCAAAAGAAGACAGATTTCTGTCAGAGTACTTGATGACCCACCAAAAGTTTAATGGTAAGACCCCACTGCCAAAGACACCGTATGCTGTTGGTATGGAACATGGAGTGACCTAACTGGAATCTGGAAAAGAGTCAGTCCCCAGACAGTTAGCTTATCTAGTGCCAGAAAGTGCTACATGAGCAACTGGGGAAAGTGACCAACAACTGTCCAAGCAGCAAGTGATCTAAGCTTCTCAGCAGCAAACAACCTGACGTGATGCTCACACAAATGCAATAGTGGCACACAGCCATGGTGGGTAACCAATTGCTCTTGATTTGGCTAACAGATCTGCTCAGTGAAACAGAACCCATAGTTGGAACTGGGAACCAAGTCAGAGCCATATCCAAATAATGAGCCTGCTCTCCAATATCAAGCTCCCACCAATTGTGGGCCAAAGAGGGCCTACACCTATGAAATTCTCTCTAATATAACAATGCTTATCCCATTTATCTGTTGCTTGCCTCTCTCTCCATTAGAGAATTTGCTTCTCTTTTTCAGATGAATGCAGAACCTGAGGAGAGAATCAGCCCATGACACTTCACCAGGGCCCCAGCTGAAACCATAGAGTAACTGAGGAAATGAGCAAGAGTGCTGTTTTCTTGGTGGACCTGACACCAACACAAGGGTGAAGGAGATAGACACAGAGAACACTCAACTCCTACCAAAACAGATATTGAGAAACACAGAAGCTCCCTAGACCTCATCACTGAAATAGACCTGAAAGGAACCCAACATGGCTCAGGGAAATTTGCAGAAGAGGGGGCAGAAAGCTTGTTAGAGCCACAAGTTGGGACAATATGCACAGAGATATTGCCTCTTCCCCATAACTGATCACTACCCCCACAATGCACGACCCACATTCCCCAATGAGGATGGTCCCTTTGGAAGGGGGATGACAGAGATGAGGCTAGCAATGGTGGCAGCATTACTGTATACACACTATTTACATAAGCAATAATAAAAAAAATGAGTAGTCACGTGTTTTCATTATAAGCTTCCTAGACTGTATCTTCACCATTGATCTTAAGTCTGATTTAGAAGTGCCATATGTGTAGGCTTTATTGCTTCAAGATACAGGAAATGCCAGGCATGGTGGTGCATGTCTTCAATCCCAGCACTCAGGAGGCACAGGTAGGAGGATCACCGAGAGTTCGAGGCCTGAGCTAGAGTGAGATGTTACCTCAGAAAACCAAAAATAATAAATAAATAAATAAATAAATAAATAAATAAATAAATAAATAAAAAAAGGATACAGGAAATGGTATGCCACCTCTACACTCTTAGCTGCCCTAAAACTACATGTGCTGATGTTTGGCTAGGAAAATGATCCTGAGTCCTCCAGGGATTTGTTTTTCTAACTAAATAAAAGTGCCATATAAGGCTATTGAGACTTTAAATCAGGATTAACATATTGAGATTTTTGGCTTTTTTACATCACTACAATATAAATTATATTAATAAATTGTCATATGCTGTTTAAATTTATGTTCTCAGCAGCCGGGCTTGGTGGTGCATGCCTTTAATCCCAGCACTCAGGAAGCAGAGGTAGGAGGATCGTCGTGAGTTCGAGGCCACCCTGAGAATACAGAGTGAACTCCAGTCAGCCTGAACTACAGTGAGTCCCTACCTGGAAAAAAAAAATTTATGTTCTCAGAAGCTAAGCAGATTTGACCCATATGTTCCCCAAGAACCTTCTTTTGACATAGGTTTGTGCATCTGGCTAAATAACAGGAGAAAAGAGTTTTGGTTCTATATATATATTTTCTTGTCTTTGGTTACTTAAAAGGCAGGTCTCTATCAAGTCAATAGAGTTCCAATATTTCTTGCTAGAATATCTTTGTTATAATATGAATACAAGCCCTTTAAAGCAACAAACAAATTTGCCTAAGGTTTACAGCAAGCTAGAACTTGAAAATTTAGCAACATGTAAACAGGTAATCTTAATTTGTTACATGATGTTATGAATGTCATTTTTGTTTAATTCCTTTTAATAAGTTAATGTCAAGGTTAAAATTAAATTCACTGATGTTGTTTTGCTCATGATGACAGTTATGAAAAATGGTTAACACTCTCAATTAAGATAGCTATGATTCTAAGTCAAGCTTTTAACTACTGGAAAAACTGAGTCTTAACAAGATCAAGATAATTATTTACTGACTTTTGTTTTAGCAATAGTGATTTTTAAAAGTATTATTTGTTTATTTGGGAGAGAGAAAAGGAGAGATGGAGGGAGAATATGATATGGACACACCAGGGCCACTTTCCACTGCAAACAAAATCTGGATGCATGCAGTATTTCATGTATCTGGCTTTATGTGGGTACCAGGGAATCGAATCCACATTGTCATCAGGCTTTATAAGCAAGTGCCTTTAATCACTGAACCATCTTTCCAACTCCTGTCTTGTCTTTTCCTTCCTTCCTTCTTCTTTCTTTCTTTCTTTCTCTCTCTCTCTCTTTTTTTTTTTTTTTTTTTTGGATTTTTGAAATAGGGTCTCACTCTAGCTCAGGGTGACCTGGAATTCACTATGTAGTCTCAGGGTGGCCTTGAACTCACGGTGATCCTCCTACCTCTGCCTCCGAAGTGCTGGTATTAAAGGAGTGTGCCAACACACCTGGCATCCTGTCTTTTCTTTAATAAAGCTACATTTAAATATGTCTAAGAATCCTAATTCTGCTAAGTGGTCATTACTGGGTTTATCATGTAGGTTTCATAAAAGAAATAATCTCACCTTATTCATTGTGAGCTTGTTCTCAGGAAAGCAGAAATGTTCTGATAACCTATGGGAGTAAACTCCAAGTTGTAGCACTAGAACCTGTTATTTATAAACAATGCCATTTAGATGTAGACTGTTAGGTATCTTGTCTAAGTTTTATTATTTTTTTTCGAGGTAGGGTTTCACTCTAGTCCAGGCTGATGTGGAATTCACTATGTAGTCTTAGGGTGGCCTCAAACTCTTGGAAATCCTCCTATCTCTGCCTCCCAAGTACTGGGACTAAAGGTGTGCACCATGCTCGGCTTTCTAAGGTATACAAAAATGATGAGACATAAGATTGTGTTATGGTAATCAAAGTAAATCTAAATGATGTTTATCAGATTGATTGCTATAGATTTCTATTTCAAGATTAGGTTTGTCTAGTCTGGTTTACATAAAAAGAGGGTTAAATAGTCACATGTACATTTTTATTTGTATTTTAGGGTGATGTTGAATTACTAGACACATGTGGGTCCTCTCTGTTCCCGGGGGTCGTTGGCCACTGCTGTCCAGGGCGCAGGAGGAGATGGGGGGGAAGCAGGGTCCTGGAGGGGGTGAGTGCAATGGGTTATGTACCACCCGGGAGGCCATCTGATGGACAGCACTCGTTTATTCAAAAGGGGCGTGGGTTTATAAACACTTGAGAAAGGTTGAGAAGGCACAATCAGACTATGTGGCCATTGGATACATAACTTATGGGTTGCTCTCTAATTGGTTGATGTTGGAAGGCAGAAGTTGCGAGGGAGAAGCTCAAGGTAGATAACAGAAGTGGCAGGAAAAGCTACATGACTTCAGAGTTGTGAGGGAGGAGCTGTAAGACAGCAGAAGTGGTGGGAAAAGCTACGTGACTTCAGCCACATAAGGGTCTCTTGGGCAGCTAGCCACAAGGCCAGGAACTGTGGGCAGATGCTTTTGGGATCCAAGGGGGGAGGGCCTTGCCAGTTCTGCCCATTCTGGGCAATGACAGGGCACACTACAACCTTGCCCAAGGGCAGGGAGGGCCAGTCACTTTGCCAGGGTGGGTTCCCCACAATAAGGCCAGCTGCAATCCCCACAGCCCAAGGTCCCCGGCCATATCCAACAGCCCAGGACAAAATTCCTTACAGTCCCAGCCTGTTTTTAGCAATGCTCAATAGACACAGACTTCTAGGTTTTCAGCTTTAAACCAGAAAGTGCTTGTTCATACTTGCTACAATGGTAGACAGATGTTCTTACCTCTGAATAAAATGCCAAACTTCAACTCAGCTTTTTAGATTGCCTTATAGACTCAATTAAAAGGTCAAAAAATTTAAATGCGTTAAATGATTATAATGACTTAAATTTTTGACAGATTTCTTGATTTAGGTTTATTGATAGAACACAGGTACTAATGTGTCTCTTGATTTACAAGATTTACAAAAATAGGTTCAGACCATGTCAGACACCACTGTGCTATTTGGCGAAGAGATTTAGAAATGGATTTCTGCATCTTCATGGTGAAAGAGAATCATGTCTTTTATTTCTGGTAATAAATCAGTTAGATTTTGAACTTTCTATTCTCAGCTACTGTTTTAACCTTATCTCCTCTCATCTGCAGTCAGTCCACACTAAGATTATCTTGTGTCAACTCCATTTACTCAAGTTCCTTTATCACCCTCCAAGGCCTCGAAGTCTACAAGAATGGTAATCTTAAGAGCCCCAACTTACTCAGTACTTACTTCCCCTTGACTCTTCTTGTTTTGTTCTTTCTTTCCAACATTTTTATCCAGGACTGTCTTCATACACTATAGCAGTGCACTTTCGGAGTCCCTTAGATAGACCCACTAGAGAGGGCTCCTCCTTTTTTTATTCAGTTTCACTATGCAGCTTAGACTGCCCTCAAACTTATGATCTTCCTGCCTCGGCCCATTGACTGTTGATATTGTATGCATGTGTTACTTTAGTAACTTTAGTTGTAAAAAAGAAACTAATAATATAATTTTGGTGATGGATTATATGAAACAAGACAAAAACAACAACAAGATGAAGAGAAAAAACCAAGAGTGATTTAGAAGGCATAATGTATAACTTACAAGACTTTTAAACACATTAAAGAAAGGAGGGGAAAAGGAACGACATAATAACCTGCTAGATGCTGTCTGGACAACTAATGCTACCAGTGCCTGAAATATGAGTGCTTGAGAAAGAACAGATTTTCCATGAAAAAGAAATGAATGGAGGGAAACTTCATCCTAAACCCTAAATGTGCAATTTGGAACAGCACATTATCATCATCATTATTATTTTAAATGGGTGCTCCAGGGTCTCTAGCCACTGCAACTGAGCTCCAGACATTTGCACCACCATGCACATCTGGCATACATGGGATTGGGGAGTCAAACCTGGGTCCTTAGGCTTCACAGGCAAGCTCCTTAACCACTAAGCAATCTCTCCAGCCCATGTAACAGAACATTATTGAGAGGCTCTAAGATTGTATTCTGTGTCACCTCCCTCCTGTGTATCTCTCTTTGAAATATTTTATCTATTTATTTGAGAGAGAGCAAGAGGCATATAGTTATAGACAGAGAAAGAGAGAGAGCAAAAGAGCACACCAGGGCCTCTAGGCACTGCAAACAAACTCCAGACGCATGTGCCACCTTGTGCATCTGGTTTATGTAGGTATTGGGGAATTGAACCTGGCTTCACAGGCAAGTGTGTTAATGGCTAAGCCATCTCTCTAGCCCTCCTGTTTATATTTTAACAGAAGCCCTAATGTTGAGGTACTCACCCTTCCCTTTTACAATCTATTTTTTTTTGTTGGCATACAGATTCAGGCATCATTCTGGAATTTTCAACTAAAATTTATTTTTATTGATTCCCATCCCCCTTTTATTTCTACCTCCCTTTCCACCCTAATGCCAGGCTGGCCTCAAACTCATTATGTAGCCAAGGATGACCTTGAATTTCTGATTTTCCTGTCTTTGCCTCCCATGCTCTGTAATTACAAGAGTGTGCTACCATGCCTGGTTTATGTGGGGCTGGGAATTAAACCTAGGACTTAATGCATTCTAGATAAGCACTCTACAAACTAAAATATATCCCCACACCCTACTATAGCCACTTTTAAATGTACACTTCATTAGTATTAAGTACATTCACTTGATGTGTAAGCACCATAGCCATGCATTTCTAGAACTTTTTCGTCATCCTAAATGGAAACTCTGTCCTCATTAAATGGTAACTTACATTTCTCTTACTCCAGTGCCTGACAACTGCTAGTCTACTTTCTGTCTGTATGAATTTGCCTGCTCTTAGTACCTCATATAAATGAAATCATGTGGGCTGGGGAGATGGCTCCTTGGTGAAAGGCTTGCAAAGCCTGATTGTCTGGGTTCAATTCCACACTATCCACATAAAGCCAGATGCACAAAGTGATGCATACATTTGGAGTTCATTTGCATTGACAAGAGACCCTGGCATGACCATTTTTTCTCTCTCTCTCTCTCTCCCCTCCTCTCTCTGCTTCTAAATAAATAAAATATAAAAAGTAAAGGAAGGGCTGGAGGGATGGCTGAGCAGTTAAGGCATTTGCCTGCAAAGCCAAAGGACCCAGGTTCAATTCCCCAGGACCCACATTAGCTAGATTCACAAGGGGGAGCATGTGTCTGGAGTTCGCTTGCAGTGGCTGGAGGCCCTGGCGTGCCCATTCTCTCTCTCTATCCCTCTTTATCTCTGTCAAATAAATAAATAAATAAAAATAAAATATTAGAAAAAGTAAAGGAAATCATGCAATATTTATTATCTTGTGTCTGATTTATTTTACTTAGCATAATGCTTTCAAGTTTTATCTATGTTGTAGTATGCACTACATTTTCACTTTTAATGATGAAGAATATTACTTTGTATCTCTATACCACATACATTCATGTATTGATGGTTGATGAATATTTGGGTTGCTTCACCTCTTGGCTATTGTGAATAATGATGCTATGATATGCAAATATCTACTTGAATCCATACTTTCAATTCTATTGGGTATCTACCAAAAAGTAGAATTGTTGGATCAAATGGTTATTCTATTTTTGAGGAACTTTCATACTGGTTTCACGTATTTTATACATTTGCATATATTCTCATTGGAATTTTGATTGAGGTAACATTAATTTTCTAAATAAATTTGGTGGGCATTTATATCTTCATATAGTCATTCCTTTCAACAATATGTTTGTGTCCTCTTTCTGTCCTTCCACAAAATTTACACTTTTCTTTAGAGAAGATTCACTAGTTCATGGCAAATTCTCAGTATCACAAAATGTTCATAAATTTTTAAAATTATTTTTATTATTTTATTTATTTTTGGAGAGAGAGAGAGAGAGAGACAGAGAGAGAGGGGGAGGAAGACAGATACAGATGGGTGCGCCAGCAGCCTCTCAGTTGCTGTGAACGAAATCCAGATGGGTGCGCCCCCTTGTGGTCAAGTGCGGCAATGCGCACTTGCGTCACTTTGCATCTGGCTAAACATGGGACCTGGAGATTGGAACCGGGTTCTTAGGCTTAGGAGACAGGTGCCTTAACCGCTAAGCCATCTCCCCAACCCTTGTTGTTGTTTTTTGAGGTAGGGTTTCACTCTAGTCTAGGCTGATCTGGAATTCCCTATGTAGTCTCAGGTGGCCTTGAACTCATGGCGATCCTCCCACCTCTGCCTCCTGAGTGCTGGGATTAAAGGTGTGCACCACCATGCCCGGCCTATAATTTTTTTTTTTTTTTTTTTTTTTGGTTTTGCGAGGTAGGGTCTCACTCTGGTCCAGGCTGACCTGGAATTCACTATGTAGTCTCAGGGTGGCCTCGAACTCTTGGCGATCCTCCTACCTCTGCCTCCCGAGTGCTGGGATTAAAGGCGTGCACCACCATGCCCAGCTCAACCGGCCTATAATTTTTATAGCTACTTTGAGTGGTTATCTCTTCAGTGGGTTGAGTCCACTGAAAATACGTGGAGCTTTGAAAATGTGGACTAGCCTTCCTTCTTCCCTCATTTCTCCCTCTCTTCCTTCCTTCTTTTTGTTAAACAAGTTTCCTTCAACTAATACAGATTACTTCTGCATCATTTATTCTAATTCAATGACAGAAATATCTCAATCCACAAGGTTAAAATATTTTGGCTAGGGAATTTAGTATTTATGGAACAGAAAAACAAAAACGTTTTTCATTCAGTGGACTCATTGGTGTTATTAAGGTAATAATGAAATATAGCCCAGATAGGAACTCTGAGAAGTTAAACACTATTTTTCCTGATGACTTCTGAGTCATCTTCTAAGCCCAATATATTTTCTATCTAAACTTTATGAACTTAAAATGATTTATACTGTTCAGCCGGGTGTAGTTGTGCATGCCTTTAATCCCAGCACTAGGGAGGCAGAGGTAGGAGGATTGCTGTGAGTTCGAGGCTACCCTGAGGCTACATAGCTAATTCCAGGTCAGTTTGGGCCAGAGTGAGACCCTACCTTGAAAAACCAAATCAAAAAAAAAAAAAAAAAAAAAAAGAGAGAGAGAGAGAGAGAGAGAGAAGATTTATACTGTTCAATTGGGAGATTTGCTATAGACTGAATATTTGTGCAATGCCAAAATGTATAATCAGAATTGCTGTCCCCCAAGGTAATGGTTTGAGGAGGTGAAGCCATTGGTAGGCAATTAAGTCATGAGGTCAGACGTCATGAATGGGATTGTTTGGTCAGGACTAGCTTTCTGGTTCATAGATGGCCATTTATTATGATGTCCTCACACAGTCAAAGTGGCAAGGGGCTGCTAATCCCATTCATTTTGGACTTCAGTTTCCAGTACCATGAGAAGTAAGTGTCTGTTGTTCATAAGCTATTCAGTTTACAGTATTTTGTTACTAAGCTTTTTATGAAAATCCATTTATAATGCAATTAGAAATGTTCACACAGAAAGGTAAAGTTTTACTTCACAGTACATTGTCCACCCTGTGGTTCTTACATGCTTTTGCTTTAAATTTTGATAAATAATTTAATATTGGGAATTCAATGAAACAACTATTAGAGAACTAAAATTCAAAAGAATGACATTGATATTGACATAGTAATTCCAGAAAGCAGAAATCACTTCCCCTAGGCTTAGGTGATAGAAAACACTGAGGTTATTAAAAGATTAAAAGAGGTCTGTGGAGAAGAAACTCAGTCCTCCTGGCAGGAAAAACGTCTCTGTCCCTGTTGTTATCTCTGAGCTAGGACAATGTGGCTTATTTTAGGAGAGTGCAGTGGGAGGCCTGGAAACTGTAACCAACTACACATCAATCAGCTTCCATTGTTGGGGCACAGAAACATCAGTGAGTAAAACCAACACAACAGTGACCAGCCAGAGACCTTATCAGCATCAGCCTTCCAGATTCCCTTTAGTCTTTGTGACAGTAGACTTTATTTATTTATTTATTTATTTATTTATTTTGAGGGAGAGAGAAAGAGAGAGAGAATGGGAGCGCCAGGCCCTCCAGCCACTGCAAACGAACTCCAGATGCATGCACCCCCTTGTGCATCTGGCTCACATGGGTCCTTGAGAATCGAACCCAGATCCTTTGGCTTTGCAGGCAAATGCCTTAAGGGCTAAGCCATCTCTCCAGCCCAAGTGACAGTAGTCTTTAGATAGATAGACAGATAGATAGATGATAGATTGATAGAGATACAGGACAAGAGAATAATAAAGTGAATTGGCTCATGCCATTATTGATCACAGATGGTCTGTCAACTAGTATAAGTTTTTTTTTTTAAAAAACACTTTTAGTTTGGCATGAATCTCGTGGATCCAAATTCCACTCCTCATGCTGGCATGACAAGCACGTTATCCACTGAGCCATCTCCTCAGCCTTGGGCTTTGGACTTTATTTTATTTTATTTTATTTTATTTTATTTTATTTTATTTTATTTTATTTTGTTTTGTTTTATTTTATTTTATTATTTTTGGAGAGAGACACAGAGAGAGACAGATGCGTGCACTCCCTGTGGCCAAGTGCGGCATTGCGCCCTTGTGTCACTTTGCATCCGGCTAAAAGTGGGACCTGGAGATTGGAACCAGGTTCTTTGGCTGAGCAGGCAGGCACCTTAACTGCTAAGCCATCTCTCCAGCCCTTTGGACTCTTTCTTGATCCTGCTGCTTCCACCTCCCAATTGGTGGTATTATAGGTGAGTGTCACCACATTGGGTTTCACTTTTTACATGACACTTATTTCTCTGTCTCTACATCAGCTTTGTCCAGTACAAATGTAAGTCATATCTACAATTAAAAAGTTAATTAAAATGTAACAAGAAATCTGAATTTAACTTTTGGAATATATTTTATAACTCTCAATTCAAAATTAAAACATCATTTTAGCATGTAATCAACATAAGAAATCACTGAAATATTTTACTTGTTTTAGACTAAGTCTTTGTAATTTGTTTGTTTATTTTACACTTAGAACATTTCAAATCAAATGCTACATTCTCATTGGCAATATTTGATCTTTTTTTGAGGTGGGTGCAGATCTCACTTTTTAACCCAGCCTGTCTTGAATTCACTATGCAGACTAGGCTGGCCTTGAATTCATGACAATGCAAATGCCTCAGCCTACTAATTGCTGGGATTCTAGGTGTGAGTCAACATGCCAAGCTTCGATCTGCATTTAGTTATCATAAAATTTGCTATTGAAAAAACTAGACTCATTGAGCTGGGCATGGCATTTACATACTTGTAATCCCCAGCACTTGGGAGGTGGAAGTAGGAGAATCAGAAGTTCAAGACCAATTTCAGCTACACAGTGAGTGAGTTTGAAGCTAGCTTGGACTAAATGAAACCTTGTCTCAAAAAGTAAAATAAACACAAGAAAAAGAAGACATACATAAGATAATCAAGTTATTTTCGATATCCCTAAAAACTTTTAAACTGAATTGTGTAATGAATTTTTAGTTTTTTTTGAGACGAGGTTTTACATAGCCCAGACTGGCCTTAAACTTGTTATGTAGCCAAAACTGGCCTTGAACTCCTAATCTTCCTGCCTCATCTTTCTGAATGCTGAAATTACAGGGGTATGTCATCATATACAACTCTAAAAATGTTAAATTTAAATTAGTCTAGGAGCATGGTGATGCACACCCGTAATTTCAGCTACTTGGAAGGTTGAAGCAGGTAGATTGGTTGAACTCAGGAGTTTGAGATGAGCTTAGGTAACATAGCAACACTCTGGCCCTCCAAAAGTTAAGTTAGATATCAAGCTCCCACCAATTGTGGGCTATAAGAGGGCCTACACATATAAAATTCTCTCAAAAATAATAATGGCCATCCCATCTATCTGGTGTTGACTTCTCTCTCTGTTGGAGCATTTGCTTCTCTTTTTCAGATGGATGCTGAACCTGAGGGGAGGATCAGCCTATTGCACCTCACCAGGGCCCCAGCTGAAACCATAGAGTAACGGAGGAAATGGGCAACAGGGCAGCTTTCTCAGTGAACCTTACACCAGAACAAGGCTGAAGGAGGTAGACACAGAGAACACTCAACTCCTACTAAACCAGATCCAGAAACACAGAGGCTCCCAAGACCTCATCCCTGAAGTAGACCTAAAATGAACCCAACATGCCTCAGGGAAATTCACGAAGAGGGGGAGAAAAGATTGTTAGAGCCACAAGTTGGGTCATTATGCACAGAGACATTGCCTCTTCCCCATAAGTGATGGCTACCTTCACAATGCACAGCCCACATTCCTGAATGAGGACAGTCCCTTCGGGGAGGAGGGGGGAGAACAGGGAGGAGGCTATCGAAGGCACCAACATGAATGTAAAATTAAAATAAAAAAGTTTTTAAAAAATCAAGTTAGGAGTCAAGTTAAGGTAAATTAAATAAAAAATTTCAAATCCTCAGTAGCTACAAGTAGTTAGTGGCTATTGTATTGGACAGAGCATGCCTAGATTAAGGTTTCTTAAACTTTTTTACCCTTATTGGCCCCAATTTCAAGGTGCATAGGTGTACATGAATGAAATATTTTCTTCTGCATGTGTGTAGTTTGCATGGTATGGTGGTGGTGGTGTGTGGCATAAGAACATGTGAATGCAGAT
The DNA here is from genome assembly GCA_036365145.1 of Orientallactaga sibirica. NCBI lineage: Eukaryota > Metazoa > Chordata > Mammalia > Rodentia > Dipodidae > Orientallactaga > Orientallactaga sibirica. The sequence continues at coordinate 8,829,803 of JAEOAD010000372.1, read as the reverse complement.
ATACATGCTCCTTGGTTACCCATATGGAGAATATGGCCAATGGAGAATGTGGGCTGTCTATTACTCATCCACATTTAAAAAAATTTTTTAAAAAGTTTTTATTTTATTTATTTATTTGAGAGAGCTAGCAAGCGAGAGAGAGAGAGAGAGAGAGAGAGAGAGAGAATGGGCACACCAGGGTCTCCAACTACTGCAAATGAACTTCAGACGCATGCACCACCTTATGCATCTGGCTTACACGGGTCCTGGGGAGTTGAACCTTGGTCCCTTGGCTTTGCAGACAAGCGCCTTAAACATCAAGCTATCTCTCCAACCCTACATGTTTCTTTGAGATGGAGTCTCTTACTAAACCTGGAGCTGTGAGTTTTGGTAGGATTGGCAAACTAGTGAGCCCCAGTGATTCTTGAGTCTCCACTTCCCATAGGACTGGGATTACAGGCATGTGTGGCCACATCCAGTGGCTTGTATGGGTGCTAGGGAATTAAATTTAAGGCAAATCAGGACTTCTTAAGCACCCCCATACTTGTGCTCAAATTAGCTATCTCTTCAGCCTCATAAATCAAACATTTACTGATAGCAAATCTTAAACAAAATTATTATAATAAAATTCCTTGGTATAAATATAAATTTACCATTTATTAATGATAAAAGCAATTTTGAATACTAATGAGTTATTTGTGCTTGTTTATTTTTACATAAAGAATTAAATCTTAGCTGAACATTTGATATTATAGGACATAGAGCATCTTTTAACATTTTTCAGAATTGATCGATATTTTTGATTTTATAAATATCAATGCTGAGAATGCTGCTTCACACAAATATTAGTCTAAAATGACAGAAATATGTTTAGGGCCATTTCATAAATTTTTGGAAATGCTGTCCTAATCCCCAAACAGGAGTCATTTAACAATATTTTATGAAACTACATGAACACAATATAATCCAAAGGTATACTCATTTGATACTTATATGCGGAGGACATATTAAGTCTTTATTCCCATAACTAAACTACAGTGTTTCTGTAAGAGCATAAAGGTTTGTATGGATAGTAATAGCACTGCAATTCCTCACACACAACAATCTTGAGTCTGAGCCAAGGTGTTTGCGCTCATTGGTGTGGTGTAGAGGGATGGCATGCATCGTGTAAAGTGCGCATGTCCTGTGTTTAGAACCAAGGCTGCAGTGAGGTTTGTGATGCAACATCAGTGTGTGGTGCCAGAAACACCTCTGACTCATTACTCATTTGGTTTTGTGTTAATGTTTGGTTGCTGGGCAATTTACTGTTGCCAAATTTTTCATGAGTCCACCCTCAGTTACACAACCCCATGAGTTGTTTAACCTCTAGATATTATGTTTATATAATTATTTGTTTTCATTTGTAGGCTTAAACAATTATTTTTCCATGATGAAAGTTGGAGAACTTTGGAGGAGAAAATCAAAAACATGGGATCAGATCTTCCTCTTGGTACTGTAAAAAATTTAAGAGACTTGATAATAGCTTGTATAAGACAATAAGACTGAAAAAGTTTTAATGCTTAACTTCACTTGATTACCAAATTTATGTATGCCAAATGCTAAATATGCAGAGCTCAAAGACCTTGTGATAATCCGTGGCAATCCCCTTTTTTTAAGAAGCCTGCACAATATCCACCACCCGAATCATTCTTCTTACTATGTGACCATTATGCCTGGTTACAACATGATCAAAAGGTCCCATCAAAAGGTCTTGAAGTCATGGGCTGGGGATATAGCTCAGTTGGTAAAGTTTTGCCTACTATGCACCTAGTGTTCTTTTTTTCTTTTCTTTTTCTTTTCTTTTCTTTTCTTTTCTTTTCTTTTCTTTTCTTTCTTTTTTTTTTTCTTCTTTTTTTTCAAAGTTCTCACTCTTCAGGCTGACCTGGAATTCACTTGCAGTCTCAGGGTGGCCTTCATGGTGATCCTCCTTCTTTTGCTGTGATTAAAGGTGTGCGGCACTCACACCACGTCCGGCTTCTCTTTTTTTTTCGATGTAGGGTCTCACTTGGTTTTCAGGATGTCCTTGAACTCACAGCGATTTTTGGTTTTAAAGATGTGTGCAAACCTGTAGGTTTTGATCCTTAGCACCATCTAAATTGGGCATGGTAGCACACTCCTACAGTCCTATAATCCTGGATCTGAAGAGGTAGAGGCAGTGGCTGGATGGGGTTGGGGGGAGGAGAAGTTTGTGTATGACCATATCACCTTCAATGTTCGTGATCTTGTGTGATCTCAGAAGCTAAGCATGGTTGGGCCAGTTAATACTTGTATGGGAGACTACAGAAGTTCAAGGTCATTCTAGGCTATATAGAGGACAGCCTGGCAGACCCTGTCTCCCAAACAGAAAGACAGACAAACATAAAAAAGAAAATGGGGAGAAGGTGGAAGATGTGCATCTCTTAGATACTCTGTGGGCTTTTACTTTGATCCAAAAGTCAACAGTGACACTGGCCAGGCAAAATGATGATGGAAGATAACACTGGCTCCATCAACGTGTTGCCATTGATGATGGAAGAAGGCAAAAATAACCATCAACCTCAAAGAGGAACTAGTTGGAAATAAGAGGTGGTTCAGTAGAAGGGGGATGGTAGGAAGGGATTATGATCAGGGTATATTGTGTATATTGTATATATATATGAAGTCTATCAATGAATTATCATTTTTACTAATATTTATTTATTTTTTATTTATGGAAGAGAGGGGAGAGAGAGAGAGAGAATGGGTGCACCAGACCTCTTAGCTGCTGCAAATGAACTCCAGACACATGCACCATGACACCTTGTGCATCTGGCTTTTTTTTTGTTTTTGTTTTTGTTTTTTTGAGGTAGGAGCTCACTGTAGCCCAGGCTGACCTGGAATTCACTATGTAGCCTCAGGGTGGCCTTGAACTCACAGTGATCCTCCTACCTCTACCTCCGGAGTGCTGGGATTAAAGGCGTGTGCCACCACTCCCGGTTTGCATCTGGCTTTACAATGGGTACTAGGAAATCAAACCTGGGTCCTTAGGCTTTGCAGGAAAGAACCTTAATTGCAAAGCCCTGAATCATCTTAAAAACAAAAATTAAGAGAATAATCTCCATGCTTTAGTCTCCATAGCTTTCAAGGAATTGTTAGCGAGGATCCTTTCAGTTCCTACAGTGTGTGATTCAAGCATCTGGTCTGCATGGAAACATTTTAGTTTTTCTTTTTCTTCATTTATACATACCCTGCTTATCCCATGGGTCTGTTGTGAGGATTAGATCAACTACTGATGCAGCAATTTTCCAGTCTGTGCTCCCCACTGAGCTGGGATTACAGGTGTGCATGGCCAAATGCAGATGTTTGTGTGGGTGCTAGGGAATTGAACTCAGTGTGAACCAGGCCTTTTCATGCTCTCATGCTTGTTAGAGGGCAATTTGGTGGGCATAATACATACATTTAGCTAAACAACAGTAGGAGCTTCCCTTTGGGATTTATGAGTTTCCAAACCATAGGCTTTTGACTAGATTTTCAGTATAAAGCATGAATTCCCTTCCATGGAGTGAGATTCAAATCTAATCAAAGAGTAGATGTTATCCCCATAACACACTCTATTGCACTGGTAGGCACAATTTGCTTGGATGGTTTCTTTTCTTTTTCTTTCTTTTTCTTTCTTTCTTTCTTTCTTTCTTTCTTTCTTTCTTTCTTTCTTTCTTTCTTTTTTTTTTTTTTTGGTTTTTTGAGGTAGGGTCTCACTCTAGCCGAAGCTGACCTGGAATTCAGTATGTAGTCTCAGGGTGGCCTCAAACTCATGGTGGTCCTCCTACCTCTGCCTCCAGAGTGCTAGGATTAAAGGCATGTGCCACCACCCCCGGCTTCTTTGGGTGGTTTCTTGTGTAGCTTGCAGGATCCACTGCTATTTAAGACTGTTTATAAGTTTTCTTCCGCAGAAGCCTACACAGAACTCTTTAGCTCTATCAGAGCTAGACAGCAGGGAGGAGGCTTCCAGGTCATCTCTAGTTTGATTTCTTAGTGCCCTGCAACTGAAGCATGTGGTGTCTTCAGGAATAGGCTCTTGTCACCTAGTTCTGGTAGGCAAACAAGAGTATGGCATGGAGATTTAAAAATTTTAAAAAATATTTTGTTTGAGAGAGAGAGAAAGAGGCAGCTAGAGAGAGAATGGGCACGTCAGGGCTTCTAGCCACTGCAAACAAACTCCAGATGCATGCGCCACCTTGTGCAACTGGCTTACGTGGTTACTGTGAATTGAACCTGGGTCTTTAGGCTTTGCAGGCAAGCACCTTAATTGCTAAGCCATTTCAGGCATGGAGATTTTAAATTACTAATATAGATTCAAAAAGATAATGGAAAATTGAAAATTGAAAATTGAAACTAAAGTTAGATCTTGGTTTGACTCATAAACCTAACATGCAGGAGGCAGAGGTAGGAGGATCACCATGAGTTCAAGACCAGCCTGGGCTAGAGTAAGTCCGTACCTTGAAAAAACAAAAACAAAATATTGCTCAACTTTGTTTTAGATTAATGGCTTGATTGTTTCCAAATTTATCTCATCCTGAGACGTGTTAAGTTGTAGGGAGTTTGAGGGAAGCCTACTGTTCTTATGTTAATCAAAATTTTTTCTTCTTCTTTGCTGTCTTTAAAACTTTGTTGGTAACTTAAACATTTCACCAATGTGTTTTATTTTACTGTTAACTTCACCACAAGTGATGATAATTATGTTTCAAAGTTTAGAAAATTATGCACAAATTATCAATTAAGCAAATGCTGCCAGAGTTACATGCCTCATCAAGAGAAATTATGCAAACTCAGAGAGAATGACAATTTTGCACAAGATGTTTTTATTTATTACATTTCCTAAATTGTTGTGGATAATTTCCAATAACTTTATATTATACCTTTTATATCCCAGATGAAATTTTGTGATCAAATTTTTCTCAAATATGTTATAAATATGATACCCTTTCGTCAGTCTCAGGCATAGATGTGAAGTATGCAAAGTCTCTAGCTGAACACATCTTAAATTCCTTTGATTATATTTCCTCCAAATCTGCTTCTCTCTCATGTTCGTTGCATTGGTCAGCAATCTTAGGTTCCTGCTTATCTGTGTTAGAAACTTCCGAATCAAGTCTAGTGTTTTTGTCTCCCTGGCACCCCCATCTGTTGGGGTCCCTCCTAGGGCCAGCCCAGGAGGGACAGTAGGGTCTCTGCCGAGTTGGGGGTAAGAAGTGTGGAATCATGACACAGACTCCAGGAGTTGGGTGAAAGCAGGCAGAGGGTGAGCTGCAGCAAACTCGTTTATTCAAGGAAGTATAGGGGGTTTTAAGGGGCTTGGCTGGCCAATCATTGTATGGGGTGGTCCCCTTTTTGTGACCAATGACAGCTTGTGTTCAAATCATCTTGTAGCAGGCTTCTCGCGAGCATGGGACTGTAGCTGTTGTCATGCCAGGCCTGCACAGGATGCCATGTTCACAGAAGCCACTTCCTGGTTTCTTCTGACATGCGGTCTGGCTAGGGCCAGACCTGCATTGTGCCATACATATCCTCCTTTTTGTTTTTATTATTGGCAATCCTGGGAGGTATGATTCTTTGCCAAGATATTGTTGAACCCAGGTGACATGCCTGTCTTAGGTTGCCCCATCTCATGGAGTCTTACCAGTCATTGACTACCCACCATCCTAGTGAGAAAACCCAAGGGGTGTGGCCTGTTTTCTTTTAGCATGCAGTCTGGCTAGGACCAGACCTGCATTGTGCCATACACCCATCCTCCACCATATCTATATGTCACCAAGTCCCATTGACTTAATCTATGAAGTAAGTCTTGAATATGTCCTCTCCATTTCTTTCTTTCTTTCTCTTTCTCCTTTCTTTCTTTCTTTCTTTCTTTCTTTCTTTCTTTCTTTCTTTCTTTCGAGAGAGACAGAGACAGAGAGAGGGAGAGAGAGAAAGACAGAGAATGGGCATGCCTGAGGCATCTCAGCTGCTGTGAACGAATTCCAGAAGCGTGCGCCCCCTGTGGGCAAGTGCACCATTGCGCCCTTGTGTCACTTTGTTTTTGGCTAAACGTGGGACCTGGAGAATCAAACAGGTGTGCTTAGGCTTAGCAAGCAAGTGCCTTAACCACTAAGCCATCTCTCCAGCCCTGTCCTCTCCATTTGTATTCTAAGCTCATATTCAGACAACAGGAAAGCATTATCATAGCTTCAGGAGGCTGTATATTAGAGTTTGAAATGCAGTCCTCTTGAATTCGTTTAGTCTTTGCTCTATTCCACTTGGTTTAATGAAGAAAACTTTTCCTAAGCACTTGTCTATATATACTAGATAATTTCTAAGTTCCAGAGGGTGCAAAGATAGCTGGGAAACATGGTTGAAACCCTTAAAATAACACATATTGATTGAGATAAGTAATCATATACACAAAGCAAAGTAGAAAATTATCCATGTTAGAGATGTAATTTATCTAGAAAGAGTTTATTCACACAGAGGTGGCTTCAGAGGATATTTTTCTTTTCTTTCTTTTGTTTTCATGTGGCCCTGGGGATTGAACTTATGGTTTCATGCATGCTAGGTAAGCACTGTACCACTAAGTTATATCCCCAATCTTTCAGACAGTTTTGAATATTTGGACTCTTACTAGTGCTGGAAGTGTTTTGTACATGAAGGAAACCTTGTGAAAAGTTATAGAAGTGGCTTCCTGTTAAGATAGCAGTCCATATTCTTAACATCTACAAGTATGGTATAAAGCAAAAAAATGAGAAAAGTATGGCGCTAAACTTAAAAAAATTTTTTTTTTTGAGGGGTCTCACTCTAGCCCAGGCTGACTTGGAGTTCACTGTGTAGTCTCAGAGTGGCCTCAAACTCATTCCAATCCTCCTACCTCTGCTTCCTGAGTGCTGGTATTAAAGGCATATGCCACCATGCCCAGCTTATTTTTGTTTTAATTTATTTTATTTATTGAAAAAAATTAAAAGCTGCCTTTGCATTTAGACTCTTCAAGTTTTTTTTAAATTTTTAAATTATTTTTTTGGAGAGAGACACAGAGAGAGACAGATAGAGATAGGGAGAGGAAGACAGAGATGGGCGCGCCAGCAGTGTCTCAGCTGCTGCGAACGAAATCCAGATGTGTGCGCGCCCTTGCATCACTTTGCATCTACCTAAACGTGGGACCTGGAGATTGGAACCAGTGTTCTTAGGCTTAGGAGGCAGGTGCCTTAACCCCTAAGCCATCTCTCCAGCCCACTCTTCAAGTTTTTTCATTTTTACTATGTTATTTAAGAGAGAAAGAGAACTATGGGCAAATATGAACCAGGGCCTCTTGTCACCGCAAGTGAACTCCAGACACATGCACCATTTTGTGCATCTGATTTTATGTGGCTTTTAGGGAATCAAATCCAGGCCAATAGACTTTGCAAGCAGGCACCTTTAATTGCTGAGCCATCTCCCTGGCCTCTATTAAAAAGTTTTCAGGACTGGAGAGGTTGCTTAGTGGATAAGGTGATTGCCTGTGCAGTCTAAGGACCCAGGTTCAATTCTCCAGGTCCCATGCAAGCCAGATGCACAAAGTAGCACATGCTTCTGGAGTACATTTGCAGTGGCTAGAGGCTGGGTCTTGCCCATTATCTGTCTCTCTGTGTTTCAGAAATAAATAAAACATTAAAAAAGTTTTCACACACCTGTATGATGTATTTTAATCATTTCACCTCCCATTACCTTCTTTGTTTTCCTTTCCCTCCCACTGAACCTCTTTTTCCCAGTTAGCTCCACTTCAACTCTAATGTCCTTATTTTGGTGAATTACTGAGTTTAATTAAGATTGCCTGGGGCTGGAAAGATGGGTCAGTGGTTAAGGCGGTAGTTTATGAAGCCTAAGGACCTAGGTTTGATTCCTAGTATCCATGTAAGCCATATACACAAGGTGGCACATGTGTCTAGAGTTCGTTTGCAGTAACTGAAGACCCTGGAGTGTCCATTCTCTCTCTAACCGCCTCTTTCTCTCTCATAGTACAAAACACAAGAAATCACCAAACCCCGTAAAACACCTCATCATGGCAGGGATTAATTCAAACCTTATAGTAATAACCTTAAGTATTAATGGTCTTAACTCATCCATCAAAAGACACATGTTATCAAATTCTTCAACTACTGGAAGAAAAAAATAGCAGTCACTCTCTATGACATAGGACTTGGAAAAGACTTCCTGAAGAAAACCCAGTAGCCCAGGAAATTAAACAAGCACTCAACCACTGGGATTTCATGAAGCTAAAAAGCTTTTGCACAAACATACCATAAACAGAGCCAATAGATTACCCACTGAATGGGAGAAAAATCTTAGTCATCTATACCACTGACAGGAGCCTAATATCTAGAATCTACAAAGAACTCAAAAAGCTAAACAATACACAATCAAACAACCCACTCCAAAAAGTGGGGCAGAGAACTGAATAGAGGAAGAATGACAAATGGCTAAGACATACTTAAGAAAATGTTCAACATCCCTAACCATTAGGAAAATGCAAATTAAAATAACTATGAGATTCTACCTTACCCCAGTAAGGATGGAAAGCATTAACAAATCATATGAAAATAAATGTTGGCAAAGCTGTGGGGAAATAGGAACACTCATTCACTGTTGGTGGGAATGTAAGCTGGTACAACCACTATGGAAATCAATATGGATATTCCTGAAAAGGATGAATAGAGAGTTACCAACAGACCGAATTATTCCCTTACTGGGCATTTACCCTAAAAGCTCACATCTCAGTTCAGATATTTTCTCAACCATGTTTAGAGCTGCTCAATTCATAATAGCTAAGAACTGGAATCAACCCAGGTGCCCATCATTGGATGAATTGATAACAAAAATGTGGTATATCTACATGATGGAATTCTACTCAGCAGTAAGAAAAGACAATGAAATTTGTAGAAAAATGGTCGAACTTGGAATAGATCATTCTAAGTGAACTCACACAATCACAGAAATACAATTGTTGCATGGTCTCACTCTTGTGCCGTTCCTAACCTGGATCAGCCTGAGTTGCTGACATAGCTGAATGGCATCTCCAGGCTTGGACAATAGGGAGGGTAGGGCTTGGATGAAGGGGAAGGGGGGACACAAAACTGAACCCAAATTGAACTGGTACCATAGAAACCTATATCTTGGAAGGTAGACTAAAAGGTTGAACCCTCAAGAGGACCTTACAGGGAGCACCTGAATTGAAGGCCCCTGGAGAGGATGAGATGAACCCTAACCTCAAATTTCTCTTGTTTCTCTTTCTTCTCGGTCTTTTCCTTTTTCTTTTCCCCTTGGCACTGAACTGTAATTCCCTGTCCCAGGATGTGGTTTACATGCACAATGAGCTGCTGATCAGAGAGACCTACAAGATCTATGAAAATAAACCAGACAGACTTCTGTCAGAACCCTTGATTACCTACCAGAGGTTAATGGTATGACCTTACTGCTGAAGACACCATATGCTGTCAGCAGGGACCATGGAGAGACCTGGTTGGAATCCAAAAGAGAGCCAGTCCCCAGACAATTAACCCATCAAGTGCTAGAAGGCACTACACAAGCTATGGGGAAAGGTGGCTAACATCTGTCTGAACAACTCAAAGTCTAAGCTACTCAAAAGTAAATAACCTACGTGATGCTCACATAAGTGCAATAGTGGCATACAGCCATGGTGGGTAACTAACTGCTCTTTTATTGGATAACAGATCTGTTCAGTGGAAAAGAAACCATATCTGGAATTGTGAAACAAGTCAGAATCATAAACAGATAATGATTCTGCTTTTCATTGTCAAGCTTCCATATATGTTGGGCTATAAGAGCATCTACACCCTTTAAATTCTCTCTAAATTAATAATGGTTATCTGACTTAACTCGTGCTGACTTCACTTTCCACTGGAAAATTTGCTTCTCTTTTTCAGACTGGAGCTGGACCTGAAGAGATAAATGACACAGCATACTCCACCCTGGCCCCAGCTGAAACCACAGAGGATTTGGGGAGATGAGAAAGAGTGCTGCTTTCTCAGTGAATCTGATATGTGCACAAGGGCAAAGGTGATAGACGCTAAGACACTGAACACCTATCAAACCAGAGATCCCGAGGCTCCTAAGTGCCCATCACTGAAGTAGACTTAAAAAGCACCCAACACAGCTCAGGGAATTTTGCAGAAGAGGGGGTGGAAAGATTGTTAGAGCCATAAGTTGGGACATTTTGCACAGAGACATTGCCTCTCCCCCATAACTGACTGCTGCCCCCACAATGCATGACCTGCATCCCCAATGAGGAAGGCCTCTTCAGAAAAGTGGAAAGGAGGAGGGGGAAAGGATGGTACCAACATGTGTTGTTTACATATTAAATATGTCCATATCTAATAAAAATAATTTTTTAAAAGTAACGAAACTGCATTTAAATCTAAAAAAAATGATCATCTTTTTTTTTTTTTTCTGGCACTTTTTAGTACTCTGTCTTTATTTTCTGTGTTTAGTGTTTTGACTATAAAGATATATTGAATTTCTTTTCTGATCTTGCCTATTTGCTGTCTTCTGTGCCTCTTGAAATTTAATGGGCCTTTCTTATGATTTAGAAAATTTTCTTCTATAATTTTATTGAAATTATTCCTTATAACGTTGGCCTGTAGTTCTTCCCCATCTTGTATGCCCAGCATTTGAATGTTTGGACTTTTTAAGGTGTCTCACATTTTGTTTATGTTCTGTTGGTACTTTCTTTTTTTCAAGGTAGGGTGTTGCTCTAGCCCAGGCTGACCTGGAATCCTCTCTGTAGTCTCAGGTTAGCTTCAAACTCTTGGCAATCCTTCTACCTCTGCCTCCCTAGTGCTGGGATTAAAGGCGTGCACCACCATGCCTGGCTTCTATTGGTACTTTTTTGAACTTGTCATTGATTTTTGCCTCCCAATCTATTTCTTTTGTCTTGTCTTTAAGCCCTGAAAGTCTACCTTCCACATGATTTACTCTGCTGGGGAGTCTTTTTTGGGAGCCTTTTCTTTTCAAGGTAGGGTCCCACTCTAGCCCAGGCTGACCTAGAATTCACTATGTAGTCTCAGGGTGGCCTTGAACTCATGGTTATCATCCTACCTCTGCTTCCCAAGTGCTGGGATTAAAGGTGTGTACCACCACACCCAGCTTTGGGAGCCTTTTAATTGAGTTATTTTATTTTTGATTTCCATTTGTGTGTGTGCTGTCATATAACCCCTCTTTCCCAGCTCCCAGTTTACAGTGAACAGTGTTCACAGTGGACTATTGGTGTTCACAATGGAGTAATCATGGCCTCTGTTTCCTGGGGGAGCTGTACCTCAGGGCATTTCTACCTGCCTTGTGGCTCTTGTAATCTTTCTACCCTCTCCCCTTTTCTAACAATCCCTGAGCCTTGGCAGGTGTGTTAGCAGTTGGTGACTCCTCTGTATTTCTGTTATGATGTGTTTTGGTTTACCACAGTTTTTGCTGCTATTTTCCTGGAGGTAGTTGTCAGACTAACATTGGGAGCAATACTCATGTCACTGTCTCCTCTGAAGTTACCTCTGGATCTTGGCAAATGTGGTAGAAGTGGCATATCTTGTGGAGAGCTGTTGGCTAGCTTTTCTTGTGTTGATGGATCTTGTATCTCTCCAGTGTTTTCTGCCATCTGTAAAATAAAACAGATTTTCTGATCAAGGATGAGGGCTATTTTGATTAAGGAAGATATGCATAGGAGCTTGAGAGACATTTTGATGAGGCTACCCACTACACTTGTACCAGGAATGCTGGGAGCTTCTCTCTGGGTGTAGCATACAGCTTCAGGTTTGCTGAAATGAACTTCCAGACCAGGCACAGTTATGGAGGAAGGGATTTATTGAAGCTTACAGATCCAGGGGATGTTCCATAATGTCAGAAGAAGCTGGCTTGCTCATACAGGACCAGGCAAGAGAGAGAGAAAAGCCAAAAGCCAAAAGCTATACAACACAGCACACCTCAGGAACTCTATCTAGGCATACTTTTCATATCTTTAGATTGAAATCTAAAACCCACCACCACACCTTAATATCTGCCCAGTGACATTGCCTCCATCCAGGTGACTGCAGATGCAAGCTACAAACTAATAAAACACTGAATTTATTGGGGACATATATTCAAATTACCACATTCCACCCCTGGCCCCAATAGATTCATAACTGTAGTGGGGTCCGGTGTCTCACAAGTAAGACCACTGACTCACAAAGTACTGAGTGTGAACCACCACCTTAAGGATTTTGCTTAACAATGCAGGCCCAGGATAATGCTATTCAGGCCAGCAAAGCATCGTGTTTATCTACCATTCCTATCTGCTCAAGCAAGTGTTTCATTTCATTCTCTTTTTTTTAATTGACAACTTCCTTAATTGTAAACAATATCCCATGGTACTTCCTTCCCTCCCTCCACTCTCCCCTTTGAAACTCCACTCTTCATCATATCCCCTCACCCTCTCAATCAGTCTCTCTTTTAATTTTGATATCATCATCTTTTCTTCCTATTATGATGGTCTTGTGTAGGTTGGTTCAAGCACTGTGGCATGTCTGTTATGGGGGAAACCAACTGCTCTCATTCCATTATTTTATGGGCTCCTACAAGGAGGTGATTTCTATTTTTCTCTAAGCTTGATATAAAGACATAATAACATTTTGAACTCTTTACAATAACCATCACACATTGTAAATTGTATTCAGTCCAGTTACAAAGGTTCCCCACAGTCTTGACCAACTTAAGATAGTGAGTCTTTTAAAATCAAACAAGTTAAATACTGTCAACATATAAAGGCACAGAGTAAACATTTTCAACTACTATAAGGCATAGCAAGGAGAGACTAGAACAATGCAAACTCAACCACTATCAGCAATCATCAAACTTCTACAGTCCAAGTTCAATACAACCAGAGGCTGACAGTCTCCATGTTTTCCAATTCTACCCCTCCAGTTGGGCAGAGTATCCAGGGAAAACTTCCATCCCAGGCCAACAGTCCTGGTATACCCAAAACATCTTCAGGTCTCCATGCAAACCATAGTCCATCTTCCAAAGGCTCGCAACCTATCAGGGCATCACACCCTGCCTCATGCCACATCTCAGCAGTGGCTCCTGGAACCGTATACAATTCATGACCACTCCACACATTTTTCATGCTTCCAAAATTAATACCAGGTGTGTGGGACACAGCCATATTCAGGGATGAAATAAATCATAGCCTTGAAAAGCAGGTTCCTTTTCCAGTCAACTCCTTCCTAAAAAAGTTTGCATTTCTAACAGTCTTTCCTTAGGCATCTTCTTCACTGTTTTAATGTAAAGCAGTTGGACCATCTTCCTTAAGATTGCTAATGTGTTTCACAATAGCAGCTTCAGCAACCTAAAACCAGTCTCAGTCCCTGTAATTTTAACTTACTTGATGTTTTCCAACTTAAAATCTTAAAACTTTCAGTCTAATATCTTTAGCCAAACACCTCAGTCCATTACAAATTTAACCTTGGTCAAACTCTGTTGGCCTGGGCAGAAGAATGCAGCCATCCCTTATGCCAGTAGCCCAGTTCCAACAAAGTCCTCTGCAGTCTTCCCTTCCTCTTAGAAAGTTCATAAGCCAAGCCTCAAAGTTCAATATTGTCTGCACTTAGCATTCTCAAACTCTCATCAGAATAGTCTGTAATACTTGGCTTACTGCTCCAGAAGGTGTCTTCAGTTGCAAGCACCAAGTCCATGCCCATTTCTCCAAAACAAAAGTTCCAAAAGACCCAAATACACATGGTCATGTTCATCTCACCCCACTCTCAGTACCACTTTACTGTAGCAGACAGCTTCAGGTTTGCTGAAATGAACTTCCAGACCAGGCACAGTTATGGAAGAAGGGATTTATTGAAGCTTACAGATCCAGGAGATGTTCCATAATGGCAGAAGAAGCTGGCCTGATCTTACAGGACCAGGCAAGAGAGAAAGAAAGGCCAAAAGCCAGAAGCCACACAGCACAGCACACTTCAGGAACTCTATCTAGGCACGCTTTCATATCTTTAGATTGAAATCTCAAACTTACCACCACACCTTAATATCTGCCCAGTGAGATTGGCTCCAGCCAGGTGGCTGCAGATGCAAACTACAAACTAATAAAACACTGAGTTTATTGGGGGCCATATATTCAAACTACCACTCTGGGTTTTGCAATTTTCCTGACCATGGGGTGCTGACTTGGTTCCTAGTACCAGTTAGGAGTTCTTTCCCATTGAGCGGGCCTCTTGTTTAATTGGAATTACCTATATAGGCTGTGTTTCACTAAAGCACAAGTGTCTACTTGTCTGGTTGGTGGATTGTGCAGTTTTCAGGGGCTCCTGCATATTCATGCTGTTGTTGATCATTATCACCTAGTAGCTCCCATAGCACTTTCCAACACCATGAGGGTTTTTCAGGTGAGGACTGGCTGTTCTCCCAGTTCCCACATTTTCTGTCAGTGTTCTGAGATGGCAGCCTGTGGTGTTTTCAACAATAGGGTCTTTTTTTTTTTTTTTTTTTCGAGGTAGGGTCTCACTCTGGTCCAGGCTGACCTGGAATTAACTATGTAGTCTCAGGGTGGCCTCGAACTCACGGCGATCCTTCTACCTCTGCCTCCCGAGTGTTGGGATTAAAGGCATGCGCCACCACGCCCGGCAACAATAGGGTCTTACCTTTTAGCTTTGTTGGGTAACCAAGTGCTAGGCAAATGCTTGAATTGTTGTGGAAGATCTCATGGATCACCCTGGCTAACTGATTACTGTGGGGATTAACCCAGATCTAGTCCTGGGATCCAATAGCCAGAGTCAGTATTTTATGGATTGAGCTTTCTTCACTTTCTAATAAGGATTCTGGTCTGGTCTGTCCACCTCCCTTAACTGGGGACTCTATCTTGTATACTGGTATCCAAGAGGAAGGTTCTTATTGTGGTGATTGCTTTAGCCTTTTGTTTTGTGTAGCTCCCCTCTCCACCCTCCATTTCCCTGAATCCCCCACCCCAGTATTTTGCTGGTTTGTCTGTTAAACCCAACTCCATGGTTCCTCTTTTTCCTGGTCTCATTCTAGTTACATTTCTATAGCCCTAATGCTTATTTCCTTTTACACTCCTCTTGTACTGTCCAGTTTAAGAGCCACATATGAGAAAAAAAAGCAACATTTGTCTTTCTTTTTCTGCATGACCTTTCTTAGGATGCTGTTTTCCAAGTCCATCTATTTTTATGTGCATTTCATTATTTCATTTTTCCTTCCTGCTAAGTAGAATTCCACTGTGTATATGTACCACATTTTCATTATCCATTCATCAGCTGATGTGCATCTGGGTTGATTTCATTTCCTAGCTATTGTGAATCGAATGACAATAAACATGGTTGAGCAAGTATCTCTGAAGTAGAGAGTGAAGTTTTTAGGGTAGATATGGGGGAATGGGATACCTGGGTCACATGGTAAATTGATTTTCATCTTTTCCAGGAATTTCCATACTGCTTTCCATAGTAGTTGTACAAGTTTGCATTCCCACCAGCTTCAAGTGAATAGGGTTCCTCTTCCCCACAGCCTTACATTTGTGTTTTTTGATGATTGCCATCTTGACTGGAGTAAGATGGAATTTCAAAGTTTTTTAAATTTGCATTTCCTTGATGACTAAAGATGATGAACATTTATTTGAGTATTGGCCATTTGTATTACCTCCTTTGAAAATTCTCTGCTAAGTTCTCTGTCCCATTTTTTTTGAGTGGATTGTTTAACTTTATTATTGCTTAGTATTTTGAGTTTTTTTTTTTTTTTTTTTGTAGATTATAGATACTAGGCCTCTGTCAAGGAATAGCTGGTGAAGATTTTCTCACATTCTGTGGGTTATTTTTTTTTCATTTCTAATCTTGTTAATTTGAGACTTTTTGCTTTTGATCAAATTGGCCAGGGGTTTATTAATCTTGTGTATTTATTTGAAGAACCAGCTCTTCATTTCATCAATCTTTTAAATTGTTTTCTTAATTTTCAATTTATTACTTTCTGCCCTGATCCTGATTATTTCTTTCCATCTGGAGCTCCTGGGATTGGATTGTTCTTGTTTTTCCAATACCTTTAGGTGGATAGTTAAGTTATTGATTTGGGATCTTTTTTAGAGGGTGGAGGGTTTTTTTTTAAATGAAAGCATTTAGTGCTATGAATTTTCCCCTTAAGACTGCCTTCATCATTTCCCTAAGTTCTGGTATGTTGTGTTTTCATTATCATTAAGTTCTACAAATTTTACAATTTCCCTTTTGATTTAATCCATGACCCATTAATTGTTTAATAGCATGTTGTTCAGTTTCCAGGAGCTGGTGTGTTTTCTGCTGTTTCTCTTGTCAATTTCTAGCTTTAATGCATTCTGTTCAGATATAATACAGGGAGTTATGTTGATTTTCTTGAATTTGTGGAGGCACACTTTATTCCCTAGCATGTGATCTACTTTAGAGAAGTTTCCATGAGCTGCTGAGAAGAATGTGTATTCTGTGGAATTAGGATGGAATGTTCTGTACATGTATGTTATGTTTAATTGGTCTATGGTGTTATTGAGCTCTGTTATTTCCCTGCTGATTTTCTGCTTGGATGATATGTCTATTGATGATAGTGGGATATTGAAGTCCTCTACTATGATGGTATTGGGATTTATTCCTTTTTTGTTGTAAAGTATGTTTTGTTTTATAATATGTGGAGCACCTGTATTTGGTGCATAAAATTTTATGATTGTGATGTCCTCTTATTGGATTTTTTCCTTGATGAGTAAGAAATGACTTTCTTTGTCTCTGATTATATTTGGAGATTCTATTTTAGGAGTATCCTCTGTGTTTTTGTTGGAGGCTTCTATTATGAGGCTAGGTAATCTTGGTGGGGGTCTCTTGGCTTGATGTCTTGAAATGTTTGTTTTGTTTTGGGGCTCGCATATCCCTGATTTGACTTCCTATCATGTTGAGAGTTCAGTGCTCCTCTTGTGACACCTGGGTTGCATCGCCTGGTCAGCTTTGATTAAGGGGGAAGTGGAGTAGATTGTGTGCCTGCTTGATTGGGCTGGGTGAACTAAGGTCTGAGTGTGGTCTTCCTTGCTTGCTGTCCAATCCACATTCTGTTCTCCTAGTGCTATTTACTGCCTCCAGACTTTGGAGTATGATCTGCACCCGGGTTCTGTAGAACACTGGGCTGATGCCCCAGTTATGACAGCAAATTTGCTCTACACCGAGGCAGTGTGGATGCTCTCTGTTAATAGCTACTGCTAGGGGAGAATGATCTCTTGAGGCTGAACTCTCAGCCTTGCTGCCCAATCAGCCCCAGGACCTTGTTTGCACTAGGACTGCAGCCACAGACAAGGAGGGATTGGTATTCCAGTCTGGTGTATTGTCTCCCAGCTTGCAGAACTTGTTGGATCTTTTGTTGGGAGAAAGCTCCTCTGGGCTTGAATACCCTGCCCACATTGCAGCTCCACTTCTCCCTTTCCTCACCCAATTCCTTGCGACTGTTGCTCTTCTTTGGCTTCTGTTCTGAAGGTTGCTCTGTTCCTAGTGAGCATGTTCTCTAGCAGTAGCACTTCTCTGTTTCTGTTCCCAATCTCCCGGCACCAGTGCTACCCTGGGTGTACCCCTTGGTTCCCTTTTTCCAGCTACCAGTGCCAGTGGTACTCCACATGTACCCTCCCCTTGTCTCCCCCACTCTTAGCAACAGTGGTTCTCCCCACACATCCTCTGTTCTCTCTCCCTGGCTTCTGGTGCTCGTGGCACTCCATGAGTGCTTCTCTGTCCCTTCTCCTGACCTACTGGTGCTGGCTCAGTGTTAGCTCAAACCCACCCTAGCAGCTTGCTTTGTTGCATTTCTGCTCTCTGTCTCCTATATCTCCGGCTGATCACTCACTCTTCACTCCCTCACTGACGGTTCACTCTGGCCTCCCACTTTCTATTTCTAGCTGCAGGGATTCCTGCCTTAGTGCTCTGGCTGCTTGTTTTCCTCAGCCTCCGCTGCTACCCTGGGTTGGAGAGCCGGAGCTTACAGCAATCAGTGTGAGTGCTTACAAGTGACTCCTGTAGCCATTGTTCCTTTGCTGAGTTCTTTCTTGAGTTACAGATTAACAGACCTTGATTTGTGAGGTGGAGGGAGAGAGGTGCACTGCCTGGAGACTTGTTTCTTGGTTCCCTCAACTTCTTTGACCTGGCTGCTACTTTGCCATCTTGACCCAGAAGCCTCCATTTGATTTTTCTTCAACATCTTTATTTTCATTTCATTTAAAATTTTTTTGTTTTATTATTTATTTATTTGAAAGTGACAGAGAGAGAAAGAGGCAGATAGATAGAGAATGGGCGTGCCAGGGCCTCCAGCCACTGCAGACGAACTCCAGATGCATGTGTCACCTTGTGCATCCTGCTTATGTGGGTCCTGGGGAATCAAGCCTCGAACCTGGGTCCTTAGGCTTCACAGGCAAGTGCTTAACCACTAAACCATCTCTCCAGGCCCCTTCATTTCATTTTTATTTCTTGGTTTGACTTTCTCATTGCATTTAGTTGATTGCACTCTCTTGGAATTCATTCAGGCATTTATAATGTCCTCGTTGAGTTCATTCTTCTATTTATTGAGTTCTTTTTGTTGTTTCTCTTCCATTTTATTAAGCCTTTTGTTCATGGTCTTATTTTTGGTTTGGAGTGCTTATCATAATTACATTTTGGAATTCTTTGTCTGGAGTTTCCTCTAAATTTTCAATGGAGGCTTCCACTATGGGACTAGACTTTCTTGGTGGGGGAAATCTTGCCTTGGCTTTTTTTTTGTGTGTGTATGTGCATGTTAAGATTTGTCCATCTGAAGATAATTCCTTCTTATAAAATATTTTATTTATTTGTGTATTTATTTGAGAAAGATAGAGAGAAAGAGGGAGAGAGAGAGAGAGACAGTGAGCAAGAGAATGGGAGTTCCAGGGCCTCTAGCCACTGTAAACGAACTCCAAACATGTGTGCCACCTTATGCATCTGGCTTTATGTGGGTACTGAGGAATTGAACCTAGGTTCTTTGGCTTTTCAGGCAAGTTCCTTAATGACTAAGCCATTTCTCCAGCCCAATCATCCCCTTTTCTTGCTGAGAATACACCAATAGCAGCTCTAGTGAGGCTTGTGTTGAGTGGCCTTATTAGCCTTGATCCTGGGGGCACGGGTCTACCTGTGTAAGTGAATGGGCGAATGCTCATGTGGAAGCTTACCAGCCTACTCTGTGAGCAAGCATTCTTCCCTTGGGTCTGTGCTGGGGTTTGCCACCAGCTCAGGAGGACCTAATCTTGTCCCAACTCAAGGCAGTGTTGGTGGGTGGGTGTTCCCTTGTTGTTTTCGCCAATGTGTGTAAGCCAGTCTATCCGGCCTGAAAACTTCTGGATTTTCCTGGCACTGCTTCCCATTGCCTTAGGCATTATAGGCATGGTATGCTGCTTTGCATCTGGCTTTCTGTAGGTTCTGGGGAATTGAATTTCTGTTGACAGGTTTGTAAGCAAGCACCTTTAACCACTGAACAATTTCCCTATCCCCAAGCCACAGGCTTTTGACTAGGTTTTTCAGTACCAGACATGAATTCCCTCCCATGAAGCAGGCTTCAAATCTAGAGAGCAGTTGGTTACCCCCATAACAGTCATGCTACTATTATACCAGTGGGAACCTCTTTTCTATCTGGTTAGTTTTGTAACTTGCAGGGTCTACTACTATGTAAGACTGTTGATGATTTTTCTCCCCCAGCAGCCAGCACTATGAAAGCTAGCCAGCAAAAAGGAGGCTTCTAGCTCAGTTCCACCTTGATTTATCTTGTGTCTTACAACTGAAGTAGTTGAACTTTAAATGCAGGAGAAACATTTGTTTGGATAGAAACTGAACAGAGATATTAAATGGCTGCGGGGTGGGGTGGGGGGAGGAACTTAAGCGTTATATTTGGAAGCTCTGGGTTTGGAAGCTGACAGTAATTCTGCAGAATAAGGGGACTAGCTAAAAACCTATGAAAGATGACAGTGGGGCTGGAGAGATAGTTCATCAATTAAACATAGTAGCTTGCAAAGACTGATGGCTCCTGTTTGATTCCCTAGTACTCACATAAAGCCAGATGCACAAAATGGCACAAGTGTGTGAAGTTCATTTGCAGTAGCAGGAGGTCCTGGCTCCTACATACTCACTCTCTGTTTTTCTTTCAAATAAATATAAAATATTTTTTTTTACAAAACATTAACAGTCATCAATGGCTGGAATGGCATATCCTCATCTAGGATGAGGCTAAAGGGAAAAAAAGCTATTGTAAATAACTTGTATGGGATAGTGATTTAGTAAGCTATAGGTCTAGGATGATGAGAGGGCACAAATATGGCCTTTGGATGTAGAATTAGATCAAAACATCCACTAGATACCATCTGATAAGACCTTCTAATTGCTATCATACATACTGATTTTATACTGGAGCCCTTGAGAGTTGAGTAAAGGCAATATAAAAAATGTTATACCAAGTAGAAAAAAACAACAACAGCAGATAGAAACTTGCTCCCTTATCAGTCAAGAGATCCTCCAAGCTAAAATGCTAGAAACACATTTAGGAATTTAAAAACAAGAAAGATAAACAACGAATCAGTCATCTGACAAATTTATTTCAGGCACTAATCATTTACGGAACAATCTACTGAAGATTTTTAAATGCATGTTCAAAGAGAAGAATGAAAGGACAGTTTTTTTTTCAAGAGAGACTGGAGTTACAGCTAATAATCAAACAGAAAAGAAACAAATGAATGGATATGTTAAAATAAATCAGTTATAAAATTTTTTAAAATTGAAAAATTAAAAACATAGTAGATGGTATAAACCCTAGACCAGAAAAAGTTAAAGGGCAAAGTTAAATCAATCCTAGCGAAGTAAAACAAAGCACAGAAGAAAAAACCATTAAAAATAAATATTACTAATAAAAGTGCTGAGAATAAGTGACTGTTGAGTGCTCAGGACTAAATGAGACATACACATCACCCCATCCAAGGTTCAGGGAAGATTATGGAAGAAGGGGAATAAAGAATGTTGGAGCCAAAGATAAAATGGGGAGGAGTGCTTTGAAACACTCTGTTACTGGTATGATGTGTCTGTTGCATCATGACCTTAAAGCAATTGTCACTGCATGCACATTATTGGACCCATCAACATTACATCATGTATGGTGAAGGAACACATGAGGCCTCCATTTTTCTTTGGATAGTTATTGGTAGTTAATTGTTGGTGGGAGAGCAGGAGACATTTTCTTCAGTGGTGTAGTCATTGATAAATTGTATGTGCTCTGGTAAATAATCCTTCCCCCATGCTCATGAAAGCAATCTTAAGTAAACTCAATGGGCCTCTCTTACATATGCACACACATTAAATTAGAAGAGGGACTACTTAGGAAGAAAAAGTTCAATGGGAGAGGAATAGAGAGGGAGAACAGAGAAGGTAATGGGAGGATATTGATTACAAAATCATTATATACATGTATAAAAATTGCCAATAAAGAGGCAGGGATGTTGGCTCATTGGATAAAGCACTTGAAGCTACAGCTAGAGTACCCACTTTTTATCTTCAGAACCCATGTAAAAAATCCAGTATTTATGGAGGGCTTCTGCATTCTCAGCTCTGTGACAGCGAGATGGGAGGCAGTGATAGGAGATTTTTCCTGGAAGCTCTCAGTGTGTGTAGCAAAAATCAGCAGAGCCAAGACCTAGAGAAACTCTGCTTCATTTGAGGTAGAATGGCGAGGACAGATCTGAAAGTTGTCCTCTGATTGCCACATGCATGCTGTGGTATGTGTGTGCTTGCACTCACTCATACAAGAACATATATATATACACAAAAATAATAATTTTTAAACAGTCAATAAAATAAGTATGAAGACAATTAAGAGACACGAGAGGGAATAGAACACTGGTTCAAGATGTAATAGGTGATAGTTTTTTCAAAATTGAATATATGTCCTAAGATAAAATGGCTCCTGAGCAAGATAGAGACACTATATTTATTGAAATAAAATTGCAAAGCAATTACAAATTTGATGGTAACTTCCATCTGGTATAGATTTTAGAAGCATGACAAATGCAAGAAATAGGACCATTGTGTGTAACCACAGGATCCACTGAAGCTGTGGGAAAGTAGGATTATAGGCCTTATATGGAGGCTCTGTGAGGCCATGGCATGGAGCTGTGAAGATAAACTGTGGGTTGTAATGGAGACCCCAGGACTTTGGTGATGCCAATCCTATGGGATGGATGCTAAAGAAAGCTTGGGCTCTGGCTCATATAGATTTTTCCAGGAAAACAAGCAGCACAGCAGGAGGAGTGTAAAAGGTTTTGGAAGCATTTTGGAACCCAGAGGGTTTCATCATGAGTCCAGATGCTGGACATGGAGCTACAGGATTTGATATCTGCTCTGCTTGTTTCCTAAGATGCATTGGCTCACTCATTCCTTGTTATGCTTTCTTTTTGCAATGGGAATGTTTAGTCTGTGCTACTATGAATTAGATGTATGTAAACTCTGTATTTTGATTTACAGAGTTTACAACAGTTAAGAGACTGCCTTAAATCTTGGATGAGACTTTAGACTTAAATAATGTTGGGATTTGTAAAGATTATGAGAATTTTGAAAGTTAGACTAAGTACATTTTGCATCATGAGATGGTCATGAGCTCATGGGGGCCAGAGGCAGAACATGGTGGTTTGAATGTAAAATGTCCTCAATAATAAGTGTTGATGATTTAAGCCTCTTATTTAGTTCCAAGATGGTGGAGTCTTTGGGAGATGGAGCCTTGCTGGAGATGATATGTCATTGGGTTCAGTCTGGATATTTGATAGTTTAGCCCACTGGGTGTTCAGAGCTAGCTTGCTCTTGTTGCTCTCTTGCTCTGTTGCTGCTATATGAAGATATGAGACAGTTGCCTGCTCTGATATACTTTCTCCACCATGATGAAATTTCTTGAAACTATAAACCTGAAATAAATCTTTTCCCCTCATAAGATGCTTCTGGTCAGATGTTTTGTCCCAGCAATGAGATAGTAACTGCCTCACCTCTTCTTCCCACTTCCCTGCTCCCCATCCCCACTTAAACCCTCTCACCTCTACTATTACCCTTTACACTTGCATATTACATGTCTTCTATTACCCTCCACATATATTTTTCTTAAAGTCTGTTTTTTTTCCACCTTCATGGGACCCTTTATAGTTTCCTGGCATCTATACTAATTCCTATCTTACTACATACATAAAAAAAAATTACAGGGGCCAGGCGTGGTGGTGCACATCTTTAATCTCAGCACTTGGGAGGAAAGGGTAGGAGGATTGCTGTGAGTTCAAGGCCACTCTGAGACTACATAGTTAATTCCAGGTCAGCCTGGGCTAGAGTGAGACCCTACCTCCAAAAACAAAAACAAAACAACAATAACAACAAAAATCACAGGGGCTGGAGCAATGGCTTAGAGGGTAACATACTTGTTGCACTGGTATGAGGATCTGTGTCTGATCCACATCACTTACATAAAAAAGTAGGTGTGTGCACTGGGCACACCCATCTGCACATACATGTGCATGCACTCCACATGCTTACCCCACATATACTACACACACACACACACACACACACACACACAATTAGAAGGTATTTTCTGCATATGATAGAGAAGATAGGATGTTTGTCTTTGTGAGTCTGGGTTACCTCACTTAATACAATATTTTCTAGTTTTATCTATTTTTATGTAAATTTAATAATTTCATTTTTCTTTACAGCTGAATAAAATTCCATTGTGTATATGTACCACATCTTCATTATGCATTTATTAGTTGATGGATCTCTAGCCTGATTCCATTTCCTAGCTATTATAAATAGAGGAGCAATAAAGTGGATGAACAGGTATCATTATAGTAAAGTGTACAGTGCTTAAGATAGATTCCAGGAGTGGTAAAGCTAGATCATAAGGTAGATCTATTTTTTTTTTTTTTTTTTTTGTGAGGACTCTACACTGATTTTTATAGTGGCTATACCAGTTTATACTCTCACCAACCGTGAGTAAGGATTCCTCTTCTCTTCACAGCCTTGCTAGCATTTGTTGCCATTTCTTTTCTTTTATAAACATATTTTTACTTATTATTTATTTGCAAGAAGAGAGGGAGAGAGAGAGAGATATGCATGTGCCAGAGCCTCCCACCACTGCAATTGAATTCCAGATGCATGTGGCACTCTGTGCATCTGGCTTTATGTGGGTAGTGGAGAATCGAATCTGGGCCATCAGACCTTGCAAGCAAGTAAGTACCTTTTATAGCTGAGCCATCTTTTCAGTTCCTAAGTTTTATTTTATTTTATTTTATTATTTTATTTTGAGAGCGCATGAGAGACAGAGAGAGGAGAGATAGAGAACTGGCGCACTAGTGCATCAGCCACTACAATCAAATTCCAGACACTTGTGCCACCTAGTGGGCATGTGTGACTTTGCGCTTTCCTCACCTTTGTGCCTCTGGCTTACATGGAATCTGGAGAGTCGAACATGGGTCCTTAGGCTTTGCAGGCAAGTGCCTTAACCACTAAGCCATCTCTCCAGTCCCCCAATTTTTTTATGCAGCATTTCATTGTAGCCCAAACTCACCTTGAACTCACTCTGTAGTCCAGGCTGGCCTCGAACTCATGGCAGTCCTCCTACCTCTGCATCCTAAGTGCTGGGATTAAAGGCAGGCGCCACCATGCATGGCTCTTGATATAACTTTTTTTTCTCCGAGGTAAGGTTTCACTCTAGCTCAGGCTGACCTGGAATTCACTCTGTAGACTCAGGGTAGCCTTGAACTCATGGCGATCCTCCTACCTCTGCCTCCTGAGTGCTGGGATTAGGCATGTGTCACCACGCCCGGTGGTCCTTTACTGTTTTGATTTTTTTCCTCTTCATTTTCCAGGGCAATGTTGATGGGCCCAAAGACTGCTGTTGTGACATTATGAATGTAATAGTCACCATGTGTCCAGAATATAATGTTCCAGAGCACTTGTTCCTATCCTCTGACCTACACATTCTTTCCACCACCTTTTGGTGAACCTTGGTAGGGGATATCTTATTGAATGCTGAGCATTTAGCTGATAATTTGACTCACCGCTTTGATGAGTTTGATCCTCTCCAGATATCACTGCCACTTGTGAAAAAAAGCTTCTCTGATCAAAATTGAGAGCTGAGGCTGGAGAATTGGCTCAGCAATTAAAAGCACTTGCTTGCATTGCCTGGTGGCCCACTTTCAGTTCCCCAGTACCCACATAAAGCCAGATGTGCAAAGTGGCTCATGCTTCTGGAGTTCGTTTATAGGGCAGAAGGCCTTGCTGTGCTCATTCTCTCTCTCTCCCCTCTGTCTGCCTTATTCTCTCTGGGTCTTAAATAAATAAAAATGTGAGAGCAGTACTACTATATGAGCATAAACATACTTAGAGGGCAATTTTATGGACACAACAGATCCGTTTGGCAAAACAACAGTAGTAGCTTCCCCTCAGCACCTATAACCTTATACCTCATAAGCCTTTAGCTAGGTTTTCAGTACCAGGCATGAATTTCCCTATTGTGGAGTGGGCCTCAAATTCAATCAGAAGGCAGTTGGCTACCCACTTAACAGTTATGCCACTATTGCACCAATGATCTCATCTGACCTGGCTCCCTGATTGTATAGCTCACAGGATTCACTGCTGGTTGATGTTTTTCCCCATGGCATTTTATTTTTATTTTTTTTATGAGTTATGGACATTCTCATTATGTAAACAGCATGCTGGTACCATCCTTCCCTCATCTTTGCTCTCCCCCTCCAAAGGGACTGTCCTCATTGGGGATGCCTGGTATCCCCATGGGGAATGTGGGTCATGCATTGTGGGGGTAGCCATCAGTTATGGCAAAGAGGCAATGTCTCTGTGCATAATGTCCCAACTTGTGGCTCTAACAGTCTTTCCGCCCCTTCTTCCGTGAATTTCCCTGAGCCATGTTGGGTTCGTTTCAGGTCTACTTCAGTCATGTGATGTGCTCTGAGGAGCCTCTGGATCTCTGGATCACTCCTTTGGTAGGAGCTGAGAGTGTCTTCAGTGTCTATCTCTGATTAAGACTTTTGATCACTTTTCTACTCCAGTAGGTTGCACAACACTTTCTAGCACTATCTTAGCTACAAAGCTGGCTTCCAGCTCAGTGCCAGCTTGAGTTCTCAGTGCCCTGCAACTGAAGAATGTGGTGGTGGGCAGCCAAGACCTTTAGTAATAGCCTATGTTGTTTTGAGGGCCACAACTCATTGGAATGTTTCCCACCCTTGCACTGGGATTTTCCTGTAAGAATCAATGGTTTAAATTTTATTTTGGGAGGCTGAAGAGATGGTTCCACAGTTAAAGGAACTTGCTTGCAAAGCCTACTGACCTAGATTCAATTCCCCAGCACCCACATAAAGCCAGATGAATTTGTTTACAGTGGCAAGAAGCCCTAGCATGCACACAGGCAAATAAAAATTTAAAGCATCTCCACCCCACATTGGAGGGCCCCAGAGAAAGGCCCAGGTGGCACAGGCAGCTCTCTGGGGCAACGGTGGCCCACACCTGTGTGCTGCACATGCTCCAGGAAACAAAACTCTGGAATAGGGAAGCTGGAAGACAGATGAGGAGGTGCAGTGTAGATCCCATCACTGGTCCTCATCCTCCTTCTTTGTCACCACAACCAGGGAGGGAGATGGATAACTGTACCACCTCTACTGAAAAGATCAGGAAGCTGGGAGTGGTGGTACACTCCTTTAATCCCAGCACTCAGGAGGCAGAGTCTCTTGAAGCAGTGTTCAGATGTGGGGCTCTCCTTCCTATAAGCACCTCAGGGCCTTACTTCAAAGTGGGTGATTTTTGTGACATCATGCTCAATGACCCCATGTCATTTTATGATGCCATCTAATCTGATGAATAACTGTGCAGTTGAACAACCAGTTTTTGGTGCGAACTACATTAAAGGCACCACTGATACAGCTTCAGGATATATATGTATTTTAAATTTTTGTTTATTTTTATTTATTTATTAGAGAGAGAGAGAGAGAGAGAGAGAGAGAGAGATCATTTCCTGGCCATGGCAGGTGGAAAACAGCACTAGGAGAGGGAGTCAAGGGAAGGACTAATAAACCTCAAGGTCCACCCCCAGTGACACATCTCCTCCAGCAAGGCCTCAGTGAAGGAGAATATGAGAAAGCTAGCTGCTGCTTTTTCTTTTTTCTTTTTGTTTGTTTTTTTTGAGGTAGGGTCTTGTTCTAGCCCAGGCTGACCTGAATTGCTCTCAGGCTGACCTCAAACTCACAGTGATTTTCCTACTTCAGGCATCCTGAGAGCTGGAATTAAAGGCATGTGCCACCATGCTCAGCAGAAAGAAAGAGAGAGAATGGGCACACCAGGGCCTCTAGCCACAACAAACAAACTCCAAATGCATGTGCCACTGTGCATCTGGCTTTACATGGTCCTCCTCTTTTTTATTAGGTTTTATGCGCAAGCACCTTAACTGTTGAGCCATCTTTCCAGCTAGAAATTGAGGCCCAGAGAGAACTAGGAGATGCCACCCCACATGCCATCTTCCCCCAGCAAAAGAATGGAACTCTTGGCAGGAATGGAACTGATACAGCATCCCCTACTGCTCATAGTATAGCACACTATCTAGATGGATGGCCCAGGTTTGCTGGCTTTGGGGTCTACCCTCCAAATCGACAAACCAATCAGGTCTTCCCCTTACATACCTGAATCTGACAAAAGAATACATCATTGATACTATAAAGTCTATGACCTTTGTAGCAGACAGCTTCAGGTTTGCTGAGATGAACTTCTAGACCAGGCACAGTTATGGAGGAAGGGATATTATTTATTAAAGCTTACAGATCCAGGAGAAGTTCCATAATGGCAGAAGAAGCTGGCCTGCCTTCACAGGGCCAGGCAGAGAGAGAAAAAATCCAACCAGGCACGTAGCACACAGAGCAAAACTACAGCCAAGCCCCAGCACACTTCAGGAACTCCTATTAGGCACACTTTGCATATCTTTACAATGGAATCTCAAACCCACCACCACACCTTAAGATCAGCACCCAGTGACATTGCCTCTAGCAAGGTGATTGCAGATGCAAACTATAAATTAATAAAACACTGAATATATTGGGGGCCATATATTCAAACTACCACAACCTTCTTCCTGTTAAAAAGTTAAAACATCAATTTCCTTTTTAATTATATAACAAAATAACAAAGAGATAGGTTTTCATATGGCTTCTTCTTCTTCTTCTTTTTGTTTTTGAGGTAGGGTCTCACTCTACTCCAGGCTGACCTGGAATGCACTATGTATTCCCAGGGTGGCCTTGAACGCATGGTGATCCTCCTATCTCTGCTTCCCGAGTGCTGGGATTAAAGGCGTGTGCCGCCACACCTGGCTTGTATGGCTTATTCTTATCATCTTTAGTTGTGCTTACATCTCTCACTCTTCTTTTTTTTAAATTATTTTATTTTTATTTATTTATTTGAGAGCGGGAAAGAGGCAGAGTGAAAGAGAGAGAGAGAGAGAGAGGATGGGTGCGCCAAGGCTTCCAGCCACTACAAAGGAACTCCAGATGCATGCAACACCTTGTGCATCTGGCTTATGTGGGTACTGGGGAATAGAACCAAGGTCCTTTGGCTTTGCAGGCAAGCACCTTAACCGCTGAGCTATCTCTCCAGCCCTCTCACTCCTCTTTTTTTCTGTCCCCTTCTTCTGACCCCCTTTAGAACTTTCCATCTGCAGTATTCTGTCCTCTATTTACATGTGTGCTATCTCCTCCCCTTAAGATCTCCCATTCTTCCCCCTCATGGCCCATTTCTAGCTTCTTGGCTTCTGGAACTGACATTTACTCCATCTTAAGTACTATTCCAAAAATTCAGTGCTAGAATCTGCATACGAGAGACAATATGTAGTGCTTGTGTTTCTGTATCTGGGTTACCTCACTTAGTATAGTATTTCTCAGGTCCATTTATTTTTTTCTGTGAATCTCATAATTTCATTTTTTTCTTACAGGTGAATTCATTTTCATTGTGTATATAAACCACATCTTCATGATCCATTCATTAGTTGATGGGCATCTAGACTGATTCCAATTCCTAGCTATTGGGAATAGACCAGCAATAAACATGGAGGATCAGGTATCTCTATAGTAAAACGTAGAGTACTTAATGAGTGGTATAGGAGGGCCATATGGTAGTTTTAGTTTTACTTTTCTGAGAAAACTCTACACTGACTTCCATAGTGGTTGCATAGTTTACACTCCCACCAACAATAAGAGTTCCCCTTTCCCCACATATGTGTCAACATTTGTTGTCATTTACCTTCTTGATGATAGCCATTCTGGGTGAGATGGAATCTTAAAATAGTTTTATTTGCATTTTCCTGTTACCTAAGAATATTGAACCCTTTAAATGTATTTATTTATCTTTATATTACTTCTTTAGAGAACTGTCTGTTCAGTTCATTAGCCTATTTTTCTGATTGTGGTTTGTTTTCTTGTTTAATGTTTTGAGGTTTAAAAGAATATTTTCTACACATTAGTCCTCTGTCAGATGTATAGCTCACAAAGTTTTTCAGATTTTTTTCATTAGTTATCTATATAATGTGCATAGAGCCATGATGGTACCACTGTTAGCCTTCTCCCTGCCTTCCCCCCTCTAGGATTGTGGGTCTTGCATTGTGGAGATAGCCATCAGTTATGGGGATGAGGCAATGTCTCTGTGCATAATGACCCAACTTATGGCCCTTACAATCTTTCCACCACCCTTCTGCGAATTTACCTAAGCCATGTTGGGTTCCTTTTAGGTCTATTTCAGTGCCGAGGTCATGGGAGTCTCTGTGTCTCTGGATCTCTGGTTTGGTAGGGGTTGATTGTTCTCTGTGACTATCTCCTTCACCCCTCTGCTGATACCAGGTTCACTGAGAAAGCAGCACTCTTGCTAATTTCCCCAATTGTTCTATGGGTTCAGCTGCTGCCATGGTGAGGTGCGATGGGCTGATTCTCTCCTCAGGTTCTATATCCATCTGAAAAAGAGAAGCAAATTGTCCAATGGAGAGTGAGGTCAGTGCAAGATACATGAATAACCATTATTGTTTTAGAGTGTTTTAATGGGTGTAGGCCCTCTTGTATCCCACTATTGGTGGGAGCTTGATATTGGAGAGCAAACTCATTTTTGGATAGGGTTCTGACTTGTTTTCCAGTTCCAGGTATGGGTTCCGTTCCATTGAGCAGATCCGTTAGCCAAATCAAGAGCAATTGGTAACCGACCATGGCTGTGTGCCACTATTGCATTTGTGGGAGCATCATGTCAAGTTGATTGCTGCTGAGTAGCTTAGACCACAAGTTGCTTGGACAGATGTTGGTCATTTTCCCCTAGTCGCTCATGTAGTACCTTCTGGCACTAGACAAGCTAACTGTCTGGGGACTGAGTCTTCCCGATTCTAGCCAGGTCACTCCATGTTCCATCCCAACAGCATATGGTGTCTTTGACAATAGGGTCTTACCATTAACCTTTGGTGGGTCATCAAGTACTCTGACAGAAATTTGTCTATTTTTGGGAAACCTTGTAGGTTTCACTGATCAACAGCTCATTGTAGACGGTGACCACATGCTGGTACTGGGAGTTACAGGTCAGCACCATAGGAAAAGAAGGAAGAAAAATATAGGTAGTGTAAAAGAGAAAGAGAGAGAGAGAGAAGAGTAAAAGGGGGTGAGAGAGAGGAACAGGAGAAGGTTGAGGTTAGTCTTCATCCTACCCTCTCCAGGCCCTGTGATTTAGGTGTTCTCTCTAAGCACCTGATGAAGGTTCAGCATTTTAGCATGTCTTTCAGGATATAGGATTTCTTGGTACCATTTCCAATTGGGTCCAGTTTTTTGTCCCCCCACCTTACTCTCCTTTCCCTCCCCACCATCCCTATTGTACAGTCCTAGAAATGTTTATTAGGTGTATCAGCAACTCAGGCAGATTCAGGTTAGGAGCCACAGATGAGTGAGACCATGTGATGCTTATCTTTCTGTGATTGGGTGAGTTCGCTGGGAATGATCTTTTCCAAGTTTGACCATTTTTCTTCAAATTGCATTGTGTCATTTTTTTCCTACTGCTATGTAGAATTCCATTGTGTAGATATACCACATCTTAGTTACCCATTCTTCTAATGATGGACATCTGGGTTGATTCTAGCTCTTAGCTATTATGAACTGAGCAGCTATAAACATGGTTGAGCAAATATCTCTGAAATGAGGCTTGGAGCTTTTAGGGTAAATGCCCAGGAAGGGAATAACTGGGTCTGTTGGTACCTCTATAGTCATCCTTTTTAGAAATCTCCATATTGCTTTACATAGTGGTTGTACCATCTTACATTCCCACCAACAGTGAATGAGGTTTCCTATTTCTCCACATCCTCACCAGCATTTGTTGTCATTAGATATTTTTAATGTTTGCTATCCTTACTGAGGTAAGGTGGAATCTCATAGTTGTTTTAATTTGCATTTCCCTGATGATTAGGGACGTTGAACATTTTCTTAAGTGTGTGTTTGCCATTTGTATTTCTTCCTCTGAGAACTCCCTGTGCAGTTCTCTGCCCCATTTTGTGAGTGGGATGTTTGAGTTTTTATTGTTTAGGTTTTTGAGTTCTTTGTAGGTTATAGAAATTAGGCCTCTGTCTGATGTGTATCCAGCCAAAATTTTCTCTCATTCTGTGGGTAATCTATTAGCTCTGCTTATTGTATGTTTGTCTGTAAAAAAGCTTTTCAGCTTCATGAGATCCCAATGGTTGAGTGATTGTTTAATTTCCTGAGCTACTGGAGTTTTTTTCAGGAAGTCTTTTCCCACTCCTATATCATGGAAAGTTCCTCCTACTTTTTCTTACAGTAGTAGCAGAGTATTTGGCCTTATATTGAGGTCTTTGATCCATTTGCACTTAATTTTTGTGCATGTTGAAATGTGTAGATGAAGTTTCATTTTCCTGCATATGGTTTTCCAGTTTGTCCAGCACCATTTGTTGAATATGCTGTCTTTGTTCCAGTCTACATTATTTGGGCCTTTGTCACTTGTAGTAACTTGACCCAAAGTCTGGGTCTTCAATTCTGTTCCATTGGTCTATATTCCTGTTTTTATGCCAGTACCATGTTGTTTTTATTACGATGGCTTTGTAGTATAGCTTTAGATCAGGTATGGTGATGCCTCCAGAGGTGTTTCTTTTGCTGAGGATATGCTTGGATATCCGAGGCCTTCTGCCATTCCATATGAATTTTGAGATCATATTTTTCTATCTCTATGAAGAAAGACATTGGGATTTTTATTGGTATTGCATTAAATCTGTATATTGATTTTGGTAAAATGGCCATTTTCACAATGTTAATTCTGCCTATCCAGGAGCATGGGAGGTCTTTCCATTTTCTCAAGTCCTTCTCAAATTCTTTCTTGAGTGTTTTTATGTTTTCATTGCAAAGGTCTTTCACCTCCTTGGTTAATGTTATTCCAAGGTAGTTTATTATTTTTTGATGGTATTAAAAATGGGACAATATCACTTATTTCTTTCTCTGTATCTTTGTCTTTTGCATATAGAAAGGCTACTAATTTTTGTGCATTGATTTTGTATCCTGCTACTTTATTGAAGGAGTTAATCACCTTTAAGAGTTTTGGGGTGGAGGATCTTGGGTCACTTATGTATAGAATCATGTCATCTGCAAATAAGGCTAATTAAACTTCTTCGTTTCCAATTTGTATCCCTTTTATTTCTTTCTCCTGTCTTATTGCTTAAGCTAGTTCTTCCAGTACTATGTTGAAAAGCAGAGGTGAGAGTGGACACCCCTGTCTTGTTCCTGCTCTCAATGAGAATTCCTCCAATCTGTCCCCATTAAGTATTATTTGGGCTTTAGGACCTTTATATATAGCCATTATTATGTTTAGATATAGACCATCCATGGCTATTCTCTCCAATGTTTTGATCACGAAGTGATGTTGTATTTTGTCAAAGGCCTTTTCTGTATCTATTGAAATAATCATGTAGTTTTTGTACTTAATCTTATTTATGTGGTGAATTACCTTGACAGATTTCTGTATGTTGAACTGTTCCTGCATTCCTGGGATGAAACCTAGTTGGTCTAGGTGGATAATGCTTTTGATGTGCTGTTGAATTCGATTTGTGAGGATTTTGTTCAGGATCTTTGCATCTAAGTTCATTAGGCAAATAGGCCTGTAGTTTTCCTTTCTTGTGACATCTCTGCCTGGTTTCGGTTTTAGGGTGATACTAGCTTCATAGAAAGAGTTAGGGAGCTTTTCCTGTTCTTTGATTGTGTGGCATAGTTTGAGAAGGATTGGTTTCAGTTCTCTCATGAAGGTTTGATAGAATTCTGCTGAGAAGTCATCTGGTCCTGGACTCTTCTTTTTAGGTAGATTTTTGATTACCCTTTCAATCTTGATGGTTGTGATGGTTTTTTTCAGGAGATTAATCTGCTCTGAGTTTAGCTTTGGAAGGTGGCATGTGTCCAGGAATTCATCCATTTCCATCATATTATCCAGATTTGTGGAGTAGAGGTTTTTGAAGTAAGTCCTGATGATTCTCCCAATTTTACTTATGTCTGTTGTGATCTCTCCTTTTTCATTTATAATTTTGTTAATTTGAGTTGTCTCTTTTTTCCACTTGATCAAATTGGCTAGGGGTTTATCAATCTTGTTTATTTTTTCAAAGAACCAGCTCTTTATTTCATCAATTTTAAAAATTGTTTTCTTAGTTTCCAATTCATTCATTTCTGCTCTGATCTTAATTATTTCTTTCTGTCTTGAGCTTTTTGGGTTGGATACTTCTTGTTTTTCCAATGCCTTTAGGTGGATGGTTAGGTTCTTGGTTTGGGATTTCTCTGTCTTTGTTATGAACCATTTAGCACAATGAATTTCCCCTGAGGATTGCCTTCATTGTGTCCCATAAGTTTTGGTGTGTTGTGTTCTCATTGTCATTAATTTCTAGAAATTTTGCAATTTCATTTTTTATTTCATCCACTACCCACTTATTGTTTAAGAGTTGATTAAGTTTTCCATTCCTTTGGTCTGTGTTTCTTCCCCATCTGGTATACCCATGATCCTAATGTTTGGACGCTTAAGGGTGTTCCACATTTCCCTCATGTTCTATTCACAGAAATTTTTGAACTTGTTGAAATTTTTGGACTCATGAATTGTTTCTTCTGTTTTGTCTTCCAGTTTTGAGTTTCTATCCTCCACTTGGCTGACTCTATTCTTTAGAGCTTCTATAGAGTTTTGGGCTTGTTCAATTTTGTTCATATTTTCTACTGCTTTTTTTATGTGTAGTTTCCATACCTCTGTTGAGTTCCCTTTTCACATAATTTTCTGATTTTCTTAATGCTTCTTGGAGTTCATCCTTGCATTTTTTTATGTCTTCATTGAACTTAGCCAGCTGGTTAATGAAGACCACTTTTTCTTTGCTCTCCTTCAGATCACTTAATTGTCTTTGGAACCCTTCCTGGTTCTTTTCTATTAGGTCGAATCTAGCCAGGATAACATTCATATAATTATTGCCTATTTGTTGAATTTCCGAAAGTTGTGCTATTTGCTTGGCTGGGGTTACATAGCTTGTCTCTTCATTTTGGGGTTCTGATCCCATTGTCTCTTCTATGATTTGATTAGAGACATCCATTGTGGGACTGGACAGTCTAGCTGGATTTACTTGCATCTGGTTTTTCATGCTATTCCTTTTTAGCTATTGTCTGCCCATCACAATGGTTCAGAAAGCCTAGGGTGTGGGATGCTAGCCTGCTGTCCTGGGGTGGGGTGGGGGGCAGTGTTAAGTGTTTGGGCAATGGCCCCTGGAGTTCAGGAAGGCTGGGGCAGGGGACACTGGCCTGCTGGCCTGGGTCCCTGATTGGTGGTGGGAAAGGGAGGGGACTGCTATTGCCCTAGCTGGGCTCAGGAAGGCTAGGGCAGGAACCCTGGCCAACTGCCCTGGGTCCCTGATCTGCCCTGAGAGGAGGAGTGGTGGCACCTGACTGGCTATGAGGCTCAGGAAGGCTACGGAGGCACCTGACCAGTGATGGGGCTCTGGCCAGCTAGGGAGGAACCTGACCTGCAATGGTGCACAGGGCTCTGACCAGCAAGGGTATCACCTTACCAGCGATGGGGCTCAGAAATGCTAGGGAGGTACCTGACCAGTGATGGGGCTCTGGCTGGCAAAGGTGGCACCTGACTGGCGATGGGGCTCAGGTAGGCCTGGCAGGTCCTGACCTACAATGGCGCGTGGGGCTCTGGTGGGCAAGGGCGGCCCCTGACTGGTGATGGGGCTCTGGCCAGCAAGGGCCTCAACTGACTGCCAATGGGGCTCAGGCCAGCTAGGGCAGCACCTGACCAGCAATGGGTCTCAGGCAGGCCTGGCAGGAACTGACTTGTGATGGTGCCAGTTTTTCAGATTTTTGAAACAGGCTGTCATGTAGCTTAGGCTTGCCTTGAAATTGCTGTATAGCTGAGGATGACCATGAACTCCTGATCTTCCTGCCTTCACTTCCCAAGTCCTGGGATTACCAATGTGTGTCACCATGTCTGGCCCATAACTGTACATAGTAATGTTAAAAAATAATCTGAAGCAAATATAACAAAATGATAGGTGAAGCAGGTAAGTGTCTGAAACACATACTATTCATCATAGTTTTTATGGTTATATTATCTCATAACTCAAAGAATAAAACAAAAGTTATGGAATCCCCTCTACTCCGCACAAAAGGTTTCTTTGGGTTTGTAAATAATTTGATCTGGAGGGAACAAGAAATAGGGTGTAAATAATATGGGAGAGGTAAGAAGGGAGGAGGCTATTAAGAGTTTGGCACCATGATAAGATGATTAGACTTCATGATGTAGAAAAGGGAGGGTGATTGAAGAATTAAGAAAGGGAAGCTTTGCATAGTATATTATATTGATAGGAATGATAGCAATGACAATAATATCTAGCTCATACTTACATAGTATCTATATGCAGCAGGCTTTGTGGTTTTTGTTTGTCTGTTTCCCTTATTTTGTTTTGTTTTTCTGAGACAGGGTCTCATTCAGTAGTTTAGGCTGGCCTGGAACTCTTGCTTCTGCTTCCCGAGTGCTGAGGTTATAGATGTGAGCCACCATGCCTGGCTGGCAGGCTTTGTGATGTTTCACATACAGTGCCCCAACATTCACAACAAACCTTTGACTTTGGTTCTCCCATAAGTCTCATTTTAAATTTATTCATTTATTTTATTTTATTTTATTTATTTGAGAGAGAGAGAAAGAAAGAGAGAGAGAGAGAGAGAGAGAGAGAGAGAGAGAGAGAGAGAGAGAGAGAATATGGGCATTCCAGGGCCTTCAGCTACTCCAAACAAACTCCAGAAGCATGCACCACCTTGTGCATCTAGATTATGTGGGTCCTGGGTTCTTTGGCTTTGCAGGCTAGTGCCTTAACCACTAAGGCATCCCTCCAGCCCCAAGTCTTATTTTATAGATAAGAAAAATGTAGACACAGAGAGGTTAAATGACTGGCCAAAGTCATACAAGTAGTAATGCCTTTAAACAAGGAGATAGTCTCTGAATCTGCTTGGTTTCTGCACTATCACACATAATAGTCATGAGCTTTATTTAAATTTGTTAACTTTAAATAGTACTAACTGTCCAGCACATAAACTGCACTAGTCATATTTCAAGTGCTCAAGTCACTGGTGATGGACAGCACAGTTTTAAAAATTAGATATGGACATATTTAGTAAGTAAATAACACATGTTGGTACCATCCTTTCCCTCCTCCTTACTCCCCCCCCCTTTTTTTTGAGGTAGGGTCTCACTCTGGTCCAGGCTGACCTGGAATTCACTCTGTAGTCTCAGGGTGGCCTCGAACTCATGGCGATCCTCCAACCTCTGCCTCCCAAGTGCTGGGATTAAAGGTGTGTGCCACCACATCTGGCCCTGCCCCTTTTCTGAAGAGGCCTTCCTCATTGGGGATGAGGGTCAACCCCATGGGGATTGTGGGTCAGGCACTATGTGGGGGAGAGGCAATGCTCTGTGCAAAATGTCCCAACTTGTGGCTCTAACAATCTTTCTGTCCTCTCTTCTGCAAAATGCCCTGAGCCACGCTGGGAGCATTTTAAGTCTACTTCAGTGATGGGCACTCAGGAGCCTCGGGATCTCTGCTTTGGTAGGTGTTGAGTGTCCTCAGTGTCTATCTCCTTCACCCTTGTGCTGATAACAGATTCACTAAGAAAGCAGCACTCTTGCTCGTTTCTTCTGTGGTTTCAGCTGGGGCTGAGGTGGAGTGCACTGGGTCATTTATCTCCTCAAATCCAGCTCCCGTCTAAAAAAGAGAAGCAGATTTTCCAACGGAGAATGAAGTCAGCACTGGTTAAATGGGATAACCATTATTAATTTAGAGAGAATTAAAAGGGTGTGGATTCTCTTATAGCCCAAGGTTAGTGGGAGCTTGACACTGGAAAGCAGAATCATTATCTGGATGTGATTCTGACTTGTTTCCCAGTTCCAGATATGGTTTCCTTTCCACTGAGAAGATCTGTTAGCTCCAAGAGCAGTTGGTTACCCACCATGGCTGTGTGCCACTACTGCACATGTGTGAGCATCACGGGACAGCACAGTTTTAGCTTATTATCACTATAACTTTATTTCAGACTTATTTCTTCTAGGGGTACTATATATTTTTTAAAATCATTAAATAAGATTTCTCAGCTGAGTTCTACTGATATATTTTTTCTACTATTTTGAATTGAATTGAATATTTATTGTGGGATATAATGATCAATCTTTTTTTTTTTGAGGCAGAGTTCTAGGAGTAAAGGTGTGTGCCACCACACCCATCTTTTCTCAGGTATTTTTTTTTTTGGTTTTTTCAAGGTAGGGTCTCACTCTGGTCCAGGCTGACCTGGAATTAACTATGTAGTCTCAGGGTGGCCTCGAACTCTTGGCGATCCTCCTACCTCTGCCTCCCAAGTGCTGGGATTAAAGGCGTGCACCACCACGCCCGGCCCTCAGGTATTTTGACACAGTAACAAAAGCCTCAGTAACACAAGGCCTGCCCTCTGTATTACAGAAAGTTATGTTGAACAGTCTCTCTGACCTCATCCACCAGATACCAGTAGCATCAACTTGTGACCACCAGTGTCTCCAGACTTCATCAAATGTGTCTTGGAGGTGCAAAACGGTACTTTGTTTAGAAGCATGGATCAAAATAGTAACTCACCCTAATAGATGAGATTAGGTTCATGGTTTATTTTTTATTTGTTTTAAAATTTTTTTTTAATTTTTATTTTTGGAGAGAGACAGACAGAGAGGGAGAGGGAGACAGATAGAGATGGGCGCGCCAGCAGTCTCTTAGCTGCTGTGAACGAAATCCAGATGAATGCGCCCCCTTGTGGTCAAGTGCGGCATTGCACCCTTGCGTCACTTTGCATCTGGCTAAATGTGGGACCTGGAGATTGGAACCAGCATTCTTAGGCTTAGGAGGCAAGCACCTTAACCGCTAAGCCATCTCTCCAGCCCTCATGGTTTATTTTTAATTTTAATTTTACTTATTTGCAAGCAGGAAGAGCTAGAGAGAAGAAAGGCAGAGATAATGGGTGCAACAAGGCCTCCAGCTGCTGCAAATGAACTCCAGATACATGTGCTTATGTAGGTACTGGGCAATCAAACCTGGGTCATTACTCTTTGCAGGCCATTGCCTTAACTGCTGAAGCATCTCTCCAGCCTGAAATTGTTTTTATTTTGTCTCAAAGCTATAGAGATACTCTTTGTTTTCTGGATTAATATTTTACCTCTGCTTCAACTTTCCAAGAGTGTCCATGGAAACCTGTCTTAATGAGTTCAGCATTATGTACACAATGATAGTGAATAGAAACCATAAATTAATATTTGTAATAGTTGCCACCTCTGTAATCCAGGTGACATTTTCTTCAGTGGTTTTGAGAAAAGGATAAAATTTATAATAATGTATCCAGTTTTCTAGTCCTACCTATTACCCTGACTTCTAATGCCACAGTGTAATTCTGCTTGTTTTTGAACTTTATATCTAGGGTTGGCCAACTTTTTCTTAAAGAGCCAGATAGCAAATATTTTAGGCCTGCAGGCCAGATGGTGTCTGTCACAACTACTCAACTCTGCAATTGTAGCCCTAAAGCTGTCAAAGACAATACACACACAAATGAGTGTGGCTGTCTTCCAATAAAATTTTAATTACAAAAACAGGTGGCTAGCTCATGAGCCATAGTTTAACAACCCTTACTTAATATAAATTGAATCATACGATATGTATTTTTTGTAGCCTAGCTTTTTTTGCTCAATATTCTATTTGTAACATTCATTCTATTATGTGTAATTATATTTAACATTCTCATTGTTGTGTAGCATGTCATTAATTCAATAAATTTATGTATCTACTTCATTGTTGATGGATATTTAAGTAATTTCCAGCTTAAGGATTTGATAAAAAGAGCTGTTGTGAACATATGTGCAGGTATTATACCTAAGGGGAGTTACTATTATTGATATATTCATTTTTAGTAAATATTGCCAAAATATGCAGTGTTTGTACCAATTCTTCCTTTGGCCCACAGTACATGAGGAATCCATATTCTCTGAAGCCTTACTAGCACTTGGTATTATATGCCTTATTTTATTCTTTCTGGAATGTGGGGTTGAAATATTGCTTTAGGCTGTTATTTTTTAGTTTATTGATTTTTTTAATAAAAAGCTTGCACACATAGACCTCCTCTCCAATCCTGCTGAGGGTCTTTGGTGGAGTTATTGGCATTCATTGTAGGGACCAAGAGGCCTCAGTCAGTCTCTGCAGGGATGGGGGAAACATCTGTACCCACCCACCCTACCTTAGGCTATTATTAATAGCCACATTAGAATGTGACATGCCAATGGGAATATTCTGGAAAACTACCCTCAATCACCATTTAAATATTGATCTCTGTGTTATTACTACTTTTCTTGTTGCTGTGATCAAATACCTGACAGATGCAACTTAGAGGAAAAGAGTTTCCTTTGGCTTCTGGTTTAAGAGGATCTACCATGGTGGGGAAGATGGTGCCCACTCTGGCAGAGGGTCTTCTCCCTCAGCTAATCCCTTAATGGAAATAAACCTCACAGAACCACTCAGAGACACGTCTCTTAGTTGATTCCAGATTCTATCAAGTTAATAATCAAGATTAACCATCACACCGTACTTGTATTTTTTGTGACCACATATTTCGCTTAGCATCCAGTGAAATGTCAGAATCTGCTTCCTTGTTAAGGCAAATAGTATTCCACTGTAGGGCATATACCACATCTTTCTTTCTTATTTATTTATTTATTCATTCATCTGCTGATGGGCACTTGGGTTGCTCCCACCTTTTGGCTTTGCTTATTTTTAGACTTTATCTACATGAACTTGTATGTATTTTTCTAAATTTCTGGTTCAGAGTTAAAGCTGCTAGATTCATCCATGTTGACATGTCTAGTTATAGTTCATTCACTCCTACTAATGAATGTTATTCCGTATTCTATAGTTGAAGAGCATTTGCTTTTTGTACAGTTTTTAAAATATTATATATATATTTATTTGACAGACAGAGAGAGAGATAAGTGTAGACAGAGACAATGGGCATGCCAAGGCCTCTAGCCACTGCAAATGAACTCCAGATGCATGTACTACCTTCTGCATCTGGCTTTTCTGGGTATTGGGGAATCAAACCTGGATCCTTTGGTTTTGAAGGGAAGAGCCTCAACTACTAAGCCATCCTTCCAGCCCAGAGCATTTAGTTTTTGCTACTATAATCTACACTGCTCTGTTGTTATCATTACTCCTGGTATACATATACTAATTTTCATGAATCTTTAAGTGAAACTAGTGTACCCCAAAGAGTTCCAGATTTACCCATTGTTCCTGGGTAATGAATGGTGCTCTCTTGCTTTTAAAAAAATTAAATTAAATTAATTAATTAATTTGCAAGCAGAGAGAGAGATAGAGAGGAGACAGACAGAGAATGGGCATACCAGGGACTCTAGCCACTGCAAAAGGGACTCCAGATGCATGTGCCCCTGTGTACATTTGGCTTACGTGAGTCCTGGGGAATTGAACCTGGGTCCT
Source organism: Orientallactaga sibirica (assembly GCA_036365145.1). Taxonomy (NCBI): domain Eukaryota; kingdom Metazoa; phylum Chordata; class Mammalia; order Rodentia; family Dipodidae; genus Orientallactaga; species Orientallactaga sibirica. Next base: position 8,788,682 of record JAEOAD010000372.1, on the reverse strand, counting down.
TTGGCTTTGCAGGAAATGCCTTAACTGCTAAACCATCCCTCCAGCCCTTTTTAAAAAATTTTTGTTTATTTTCATTTATTTATTTATTTGAAAGTGACAGGCAGACAGAGAGAGAAAGAAGCAGAGAAAGAGAGAGAGAGAGAGAGAGAGAATGGGCACAGCAGGGCCTCTAGCCACTGCAAATGAACTCCAGATGCATGTGCCATCTTGTGTATCTGGCTTACGTGGGTCCTGGGGAATTGAACCTTGAACCAGGGTCCTTAGGCTTCACAGGCAAGCACGTAACCACTAAGCCATCTCTCCAGCTCCAGCCCTTTTTTTTTTGTTTGTTTTGTGAGGCAGGGCCTCACTCTAGCTCAGGCTAACCTGGAATTCACTATGTAGTCTCAGGTTGGCCTTGAACTCACAGTGATCCTCCTACCTCTGCCTCCAGAGTGCTGGGATTAAAGGTGTGTGCCGCCATGCCAGGCTGAATGGTGCTCTCTTTATCTCAGAGCAATCCTAGCTTGATAGACTCACCCTAATTATACACAAATATTTAATTATATTTTAGGGCTGTGTTTTGTATGTGTGCGGGCCTCACATGTGCCACATATGTACCAGTCTGTATCCAATTTTGCATGGGTGCTAGAGAATTGAACCTTGGCCAAAAGGCATTGAAAACATATGTCTTTAACTGCTGAGCCATCTCCCCAGCCCTTAGTGCTATCGTTCAGTCTCTCTTCAAATATCTTTTTTTTTTTTAAAGATAAGGTCTCACTATGTGATTATGTAGCCCTAGTTGGCCTGCATCTTCCTAAATAGACTAGGGGTACACCAACATGCCTGACTGATAAATAGAAATTCTTAATATTATTATAGGAAACTCAACATTAAAAAAAAATTTAATGTTTTGGGTTTTTGGTTCAAGAACTACATTGTCAGTCTGTGCTCATGAGTTGTCTGTGGGCTTAAATCATGAGAAGACTATGGATTTTGCTCAGGATCTTTGCATCTATGTTCATCAGGGAAATAGGCCTACAGTTTTTTTTTCTTGTGCCACCTCTGTCTGGTTTTGGTATTAGGGTGATACTAGCATCATAAAAGGAGTTGGGGAGCTTTCCCTGATCTCCAATTATGTGGCACAGTTTGAGAAAAATTGGTTTCAGTTCTTCCATGAAGGTTTGATAGAATTCAGCTTCTTTACGGGAAGGTTTTTGATTACCTTTTCAATCTCCATAGGTGTGTTTAGGAGACTAATCTGCCTTGGGTTTAGCTTTGGTAGGTGGTACATATCCAGGAATTCATTTGTTTCTTCCATATTATCCAATTTTGTGGAGTAGAGTTTTTTTTTAATTTTTAAAATTATTTTATTTATTTTTGGAGAGAGACACAGAGAGAGACAGACAGAGAGAGAGAAGGAGAGAGGATGGGCGTGCCACCAGTCTCAGCTGCTGCGAACGAAATCCAGATGTGTTCGCCCCCTTGTGGTCAAGTGCAGCATTGCACCCTTGCGTCACTTTGCATCTGGCTAAACGTGGGACCTGGAGATTGGAACCGGGTTCTTAGGCTTAGCAGGCAGGCGCCTTAACAGCTAAGCCATCTCTCCAGCCCATTTTTAAAAATTTTTTAAATTATTTTATTTATTTTTGGAGAGAAACACAGAGAGAGACAGACAGAGAGGGAGAAGGAGTGGAGTAGAGGTTTTTGAAATAAGTCCTGATGATTCTTCCAATTTCACTTATGTCTGTTGTGATCTCTCCTTTTACATTTCTAATTTTGTTAATTTGAAGCATCACTTTTTTTTTTGCTTGATAAATTTGCCAGGGGTTTATCAATCTTATTTATTTTTTTCAAAGATACACCTCTTTGTTTCATTAATTTTCTTTTTTTAAATTATTATTATTTATTGACTTTTAATCTTACATACCAAAAAAACCCCACCTGAGATTTCCCTCCCCTCCCCCATTCCACTTTAGAACTCCAGTCTCCATCATATCCCCTCCCTCTCTCCATTAGTCTCTCTCCTAATTTGATGACATCATCTTTCTCTTCTATTTTGAGGGTCTTGCAAAGGTATTGCGAGGCACTACAAGATCATGGATATCGAGGCCAATTTCTGTCTGGGCAGTTGCATTGTAAGAGGTCATATCCTTCCTTTGGCTCTTCCATTCTATCCGCCTCCTCTTCTGCAATGGTCCCTGAGCCATTGGAGGTTGTGACAGAGGTGTTTCAGTGCTAGGCACTCCTCCATCCCTTCTTCTCAGCACTCTGTTGTCTTTTGGGTCATCCCAGTGGTCATCACCATCTGAAAAGAGAAGCTTCTCTAGCCAGAAGTGAGAGTAGCGTTAATATGTGAACATGAACATTTAGTGTAGTGTCCCCAGGGCAGCTTGGTGGGAATAATATATACATTTAGTCAGACATGAGCAGGCTTATACCCCCAAGGCTCATGACCTCACCTACCATAGACTTTTACTTAGGGTTTTCAGTACCAGGTATGTATTCCCTCCCATAGAGAGGGCCTTCAGTCCAATTATGGAGCGGTTGGTTACCCCAAGAGTAGACACGCCACTATTGCACCCGTTCAGTCATTGGGCCTGTCTGGCCAAGCTTGAATATTCAGCATCCACTGTTTTCACTGTTGATGGCTTCTGTCTCCCATACGCTGCATGCGGTGCAGCTTTTTCCAGCTTTCAGTTGGGTGGTCTACAGGGAGAAGGTTTTCTGCTCAGCACCAGCTTGCTTTCTCAGTGACCTTGCCTCTCAGGCATGAGATGTCTTCAGAAATAGGGTCTTACTATCTGTTTCTCTAGGGAAACCAAGGGCTTTGGCAAAAGCCTTAATGTTTTGGAGGCTACCGGGACCTCCTTGGCCAACAACTCACTGAAAGGTATTCCATCCCAGGTACTGAAAATTTTCTAGTAACAGTCTACATCTTCTAGACGTGCCCTTATTCAAAAAAGTAATTTTACATATATCTTATTGAAAATATCTTGAGTTTAGATTGACCCTCCCCCTGCCCTTTTTGTATGCATTCTCTTCCCATGGCCTTGCTTAGGCCATTCCCCTCCCTGTACTCAGTTCTTCTACTTACATATGTGCATTACCATACACTTAAGTCCTTCCCTTTCTTCCCTCCCTTATAGCCTTTTACCCGCTTACTGGTTTCTGGTACCTATTTTTGGTTCCAGTTCATACACAAGTCTATACATTGGTAGCTAGGATCCACATATGAGAGAGAACATGTGACGTTTGGCTTTCTGAGCCTGGGTTACCTCACTAAGTATAATCCTTTCCAGATCCATCCATTTCCCTGCAAATTTCATAATTTCATTTTTCTTTACCGCTGAATAGAACTCCATTGTGTAAATGTACCCCATCTTTATTATCCACTCATCTGTGGAGGGACATCTAGGCTGCTTCCATTTCCTAGCTATTGTGAATAGAGCAGCAATAAACATGGTTTGGCAAGTATCTCTAAGGTAGTGAGAAGAGTCCTCTGGATATATGCCTAGGAGTGCTATAGCTGGATCATATGGTAAATCTATTTCTAGCTGTCTCAAGAACCTCCACACTGATTTCCACAATGGCTGGACCTGCTTACATTCCCACCAACAGTGTAGAAGTGTTCCTGTTTTTCCACATCCACACCAACACTTATTGTCATTTGTTTTCTTCATGGCAGCCATTCTGACAGGAGTGAAATGGAATCTCAAAATGGTTTTAATTTGCATTTCCCTGATGGCTAAGGATGTAGAACAATTTTTTTAGATGTTTATATGCCATCTGTATTTCATCTTCAGTGAATTCTCTATTTAGTTCCGTAGCCCATTTTTTAACTGGGTTGTTTGAATTCTTGTTATTCTGTTTGTTGAGTTCTTTGTATATTCTGGATATTAATCCTCTGTCAGATGTATAACTGGCAAAGATTTTCTCCCATTCTGTAGGTTGTCTTTTTGCTGTATTCACAATGTCCTTTGCTGTACAAAAGCTTTGTAATTTCATAAGGTCCCAGTGGTTGATTAGTGGTTTTATTCTCTGAGCAATTGGAGTTATATCCAGAAAGTCCTTGCCTATTCCAATATGTTGAAGAGTTTCCCCTACTTTTTCCTCTAGCAGTTTCAGAGTTTCAGGTCTGATATTAAGGTCCCTGATCCATTTGGACTTGACTCTTGTGCATGGAGAGAGACAAGGATCTATGTTTATCCTTTTATATACCGATGTCCAATTTTCCCAGCACCACTTGTTAAAGAGGCTATCTTTTCTCCAAAGAATATTTTTGACATTTTTGTCAAAAATCAGGTAGCTCTAGCTGCCTGGATTAATATTTGGGTCTTCTATTCTGTTCCATTGATCTACCTGTCTGTCTTTGTGCCAGTACCATGCTGTTTTTGTTACTATGGCTTTGTAGTATAAGTTAAAATCAGGTATGGTTATACCACCTGCCTGATTTTTGTTACGCAAAATTGTTTTGGCTATTCGAGGTTTTTTGTGTTTCCAGATGAATTTTAGTATTGTTTTTTCTATTTCTGTGAAGAATGCTATTGGGATTTTAATGGGGATCGCATTAAATGTGTAGATTGCTTTTGGTAAGATTGACATTTTCACAATATTGATTCTTCCAATCCAGGAGCATGGAAAGTCTTTCCATTTTCTTGTGTCTTCTGCAATTTGTCGCTTGAGTTTTTTAAAGTTCTCATTGTAGAGATCCTTCACTTCCTTGGTTAAGTTTATTCCAAGGTATTTTATTTTTTTTGAGGCAATTGTGAATGGGAGAGATTCCCTGATTTCATCCTCTGCATGTTTGTTGTTAGTGTATAGAAAAGCTACTGATTTCTGTGTGTTTATTTTGTATCCTGCTACATTGCTAAAAGTGTTTATCAGCTATAACAGTTTGCTGCTAGAGTCTTTAGGGTCTGTTATGTACAGAATCATATCATCTGCAAATAATGATAATTTGACCTCTTCCCTTCCGATTTGTATCCCCTTTATGAGTGTCTCTTGCCTTATTGCTATGGCTAAGACTTCCAGTACCATATTAAATAATAGTGGGGAAAGTGGACACCCTTGTCTTGTTCCTGAATTTAGAGGAAAAGCTTCAAGTTTTTCCCCATTTAGTATTATGTTGGCTGTAGGTTTGTCATAAATAGCTTTTATTATGTTGAGATATGTTCCTTCTATTCCAAGTTTCTGTAGTACTTTCACCATGAAGGGGTGTTGGATTTTGTCAAATGCCTTTTCTGCATCTATTGAGATGACCATGTGATTTTTGTCCTTCAGACCATTTATATGGTGTATTACATTTATGGATTTGCGTATGTTGAACCATCCCTGCATCTCTGGGATAAAGCCTACTTGGTCAGGGTGAATAATCTTTCTGATATATTCTTGTATTCTGTTTGCCAGTATTTTGTTGAGAATTTTTGCATCTATGTTTATGAGGGAGATTGGTCTATAATTTTCTTTTTTTGATCTGTCTTTGTCCGGTTTGGGTATCAGGGTGATGCTGGCTTCATAGAAGGATTTCGTTAGAATTCCTTCCTCTTCTATTTTATGGAAAAGTTTGAGAAGCATTGGTGTTACATCTTCCAGGAATGTCTGGTAAAATTCAGCAGTGAATCCATCTGGGCCTGGGCTTTTTTTAGTTGGGAGACTTTTTATGACTGCTTGGATCTCTGTGGTTGTTATAGGTCTATTTAAATGGTTTATCTCATCTTGATTTAATTTTGGTAGGTCATATAAATCAAGGAAATCATCCATTTCTTTCAGGTTTTCAAACTTAGAGGCATATATATCCTTAAAGTATGTCTGTATGATTTTCTGAATTTCTTTGGTATCTGTTGTGATGTTGCCTTTTTCATCTCTAATTTTATCAATTTTTGTCTCTTCTCTCTTTCTTTTGGTCAGATTTGCTAAGGGTTTGTCAATCTTGTTAATCCTTTCAACGAACCAACTCTTTGTTTCATTGATTTTTTGATTGTTTTTTGGCTTCCATTTCATTAATTTCTGCCCTAACCTTTGTTATTTTTTCCCATCTACTGATTTTTGGTTTGCCTTGTTCTTCTCTTTCCAAGGCCTTAAGGTGAAGCATTAAATTGTTTAGTTGTGAACTCTCTAATTTCTTATTATAGGCACTTAGAGCTATAAATTTCCCTCATAGGACTGCCTTCATTGTGTCCCAAAGGTTTGGGTATGTTGTATTCTCATCATCATTTGATTCTATGAATTTCTTGATTTCCTGTTTAATTTCTTCAATGACCCATACATCATTCAATAATGTACTGTTTAGTCTCCATGAATTTCTGTATGCTCTGTAGTTTTTCTTGTTGTTGATTTGCAGTTTAATCCCATTGTGGTCAGATAGCATACAAGGGATTATTTCAATTTTCCTGTATTTGTTAAGATTTGATTTGTGTCCTATCATATGGTCTATTTTAGAGAATGTCCCATGTGCTGCTGAGAAGAATGTATATTCTGCAGTATTTGGATGGAATGTTCTGTATATATCTGTTAGGTCCATTTTTCCATGATACCATTTAATGCAGATGTCTCTCTGTTTATTTTTTGTTGGGTAGACCTGTCAAGTGATGAGAGCGGGGTATTGAAGTCACCCACTACTATTGTGTTAGGTGTTATCTCTGACCTTAAGACTGATAGTATTTGTTTGATGTAATTGGGGGCCCCCATGTTGGGAGCATAAATGTTTAGGATTGTGATATCCTCCTTTTGGAGTGTTCCTTTAATCAGTAAAAAGTGACCTGCTTTATCTCTCCTCACTAATGTTGGTTTGAAGTCTATCCTGTCAGAAATTAGGATGGCAACCCCTGCTTGTTTTCTAGGTCCATTTGCTTGAAATATCTTTTTCCAACCTTTCACCCTAAGAATGTTTCTATCTTTTAATCGGAGGTGAGTTTCCTGGAGGCAACAGATGGTAGGATCATGCTTTTTAATCCAGTCTGCAAGTCTATGTCTTTTGGTTTGGGCATTGAGGCCATTGATATTAAGAGTTATTATTGAAAGATATGTATTTGATCTGTCCATTTTTCTTGTTTTGTACTTCTTCCTGGTTTTCGTTTTACTCACTTGTTCTCACTGTTGAGTATGATTTCTTTTTTCCTATTTCCTGCTGTGTGTGTTTTGGTTTTTCTTCAGCATGAATGATTCCTGCAAGTATTTTCTGTAGAGCTGGTTTAGTTGCCATAAATTCCTTTAGCCTGTCTTTGTTGTGGAATGTCCTTATTTCTCCATCAATTTGGATAGAAAGCTTTGCAGGATAAAGTAATCTTGGTTGGCAATTTTTATCTTTCAGAACTTGGAATACATCACTCCAGGCCCTTCTGGCTTTTAAGGTTTGTGTTGAGTAATCTGCTGTGACCCTGATGGGTTTCCCCTTAAATTTCATTTGCTTTTTCTCTCTAACTGCTTTCAATATATTTTCTTTGGTTTGCATATTTAGTAGTTTAATTATAACATGGCGAGAAGAGGATCTTTCTAGGTTTTGTCTGTTTGGTGTTCTAAATGCTTCTTGTATCTGCATTGGCATTTCTTTCCCAATTTGGGGAAAAATTTCTTCTATGATTTTGTGGAAAACACCTACTAAGCCTCTGGATTGAAATTCTTCCCCTTCTGCTATACCTTGAATTCTTATGTTTGATCTTTTCATAGTGTCCCACATGTCTTGGAGTTCCCATTCATACCTTTCTATTAGCTTGTCTTTCTCTTTGTTGGACTGTGATAGATCTGCCACCTGGTCTTCTCATTTATATATTCTGTCCTCTCCTTCATCCATTCTACTAGTGAGACTTTCCACAGAGTTTTTTATTTCACCGACTGTGTTCTTCTGGGCTAGGATTTCAGCCTGGTTTTTCTTCAGTAGTTCTATTTCCTTATTCATGTCCTCTAATGACCTTTTTATTTCATTAAACTGTTTCTCTGTAATCTCCTTCAACAGTTTGTTTTCTTCTCTAATTCCTTTGTTTTCTTCTCGGATTGCTTTCATTTCTTCTTTCATTTCTTTGAGCATAGATATCATCATTCCCTTGAAATCTTTGTCAGGAATTTCATCTGAAACAGTCTCATTGGTGAACCATTCTGATGGATTTGTAATTTTTGGTGGGATTGCATTGTCTTGATTCTTTGTGTTTCTTGTATTATAATGTAGTGACTTATGCATCCTGGATTGATTTGATGCTTAGGTTTCCTATTTATCTTCAGTGTTCTTAGGTCTTGTGATCCACCTTTATATAATTTCAGGATATGAGTTTAAGGTGTCAAGTGTAGCACTTGTACCTAAGTAGAAGTACTCCTAGCTGTTGAGTTTGCTTGTTAAGCAAGTATTGTAGTGGACTGGTGGAACAATTTAGAGGCAAGTTCTAAACTTCAACAGAGCAAAATACACATTCAATTAACATGAACACAGAGTATACAAGTGTGAGAATTGAGACAAACAGTCCTATAGGGTCAAAATCCCTAAGGGCATGTGATGGTCCACGCCCTTAGTCCTGTCAGCTTGGGAATCAGACCCTGTCCTCAATAATAACTGAAGCAAAAGATAAAGGCCCTTTAAATCTGTAAGTACTACAGATAGCAATATTCAACCCCTCATATTCAGCTTATTTGAAAATGGTAAAGCCACCCACAAATATGTAATACATACCCTGCCTTGACCTGGAAAGAGTGGTTAGCACTTCCAATGCAGGCCTTTGTTATCTTTTGGTGTGGCTTTTAAACTCACCAATGCTGGGTGCCCACCTCCTTCCCTGAGCTGTGGAGCCTTGGGTAAGGTATGCTGGGTCTGGTGTTGGCGATGTGGAGCAGATCTGCCCCTAGTTGTTGCTCGATTCTACCAGTTCCCTGGGGAACTGATGGTTGGGGGATGGGCGAGTTCAGGAAGCCTGTAGCAGCTCACGGTGTGTGTCTCTTTCAGTAGCTCTGCAGATTTTTCTTTGATTTCTGGGCTCTGTGAGGAGATTGATGAGGTTGAAAAGTCCCCCCCCCTTTCTTTTTGTTCGGGCTGCATTTGCAGCAGAAGCTCAGAGGGGCTTAGCTGATCTGGGTGGCAGCTTTGAACCGAGGGTTGGAGCCTTGGCGCGGATCTGCTGGGGAGCCCGCTGAGTGAAGTGGAGCTGCTGGGGTGCCCTCGGCGTGGAGCGGAGCTGCTGGGAGCTGGCGGCTGGCGAGCCCGCGGATGGGGAGCCCATGGATGGGGAGCGAGCTGCTGGGGATCGCACTCTCCACAGTGGGTTTCTGGCTGTCTTCTGCTTTTCTACTATTTCCCGGAGAAAATATTCTGCTCTCTTCCTCAGAAGAGTGTAGTTTTTCTTGATTCCCTCCCTGATCCATTTTGGCGTGGCTCCTATGCCACCATCTTACCCGGAAGTCCGACTCATTAATTTTCTTTTTAAAAAAATTTTTTATTGACAACTTCCTTAATTGTAGACCATATACCATGGTATTTCCCTACCTCCCCACTTTCCCCTTTAAAACTTCACTCACCATTATATTCCCTCCCCCTCTCAATAAGTCTCTCTTTTCATTTTGATGTTATCATCTTTTCCTTCTATTATGATGGTCTTATGTAGATTGTGTCAGGCACTGTGAGGTCATGGATATCCAGGCCATTTGTGTCTGGAGTAGCATGTTGTAAGGAGTCCTACTCTTCCTTTGGCTCTTACATTCTTTCTGCCACCTCTTCCACAATAGACCCTGAGCCTTGGAAGGTGTATTAGAGATATTTCAGTGCTAAGCACTCCTCTGTCCCTTCTTCTCAGCACCATGGTGCCTTCTGAGTCATCCCAAGTTCACCACCATCTGAAAAGAGAAGCTTCTCTAACCAAAAGTGAGAGTAGCATTAATATATTGGTATGGAAATTAAGAGAAGTACTTACTGGGAAGTTTGGTGAGCATAGTATATACATTTAGCCAGATGCCAGCAGACATTACACCCCTAGGGCTCATGACTACCCCTGTTGTAGGTTTTCAGTATCAGGGATGTATTCCCTCCCATGGAGTGGGTCTCCAGTCCAATTAGAGAGTGGTTGGTTTCCCCATAACAGACATGCCACTATTGCACCTGTTGGCTCATTTGCCCTGGCTGGCCAAATTTAAAGCTTGCAGTATTCATTGTTAAGTATCTTCACTGGTGTTTTTTCTCTCTCCCATTGAAATTCATGCAGCATAGCTTTTTCTAGCATTCTGTCAGCCAGTCCACATGGAGGAGGTTTTCAGCTTAGTCCTAGCAGGATTTCTCAGCGACCTTGCATCCCAACTATGTGGATTCTTCAGCCATAAGGTCTTACCACCTATTCCTAGTGGGCAATCAAGGGCCTCGGCAATGGCCTGTAATGTTTTGGAGGTATCTGTGACCTCCCTGGCCAACAACTCACTGTAAGGTATCCCATCCCTGGCACTGAAAATTTTCTAGTAAAAATCTATTGTTTCTGAGTGTTCCTTGTCCAGGAAAGTAGGTTTCCATATGACTCATTTATATCCTCTTAGATTTTGATTAGCCCTCCGTCTACCTTTCCTTTACTCAATCTCTTCCCCTGACCTCACTTAGGCCTTTTCACCCCCATTAATCTGTTCTTCTACTTATATGTATACAATACCATCCTATTAAGTCCCCCCTCCCTCCCTTTCTATTCCCTTTATATCCCCTTTCTAGCTTACTGGCTTCTGTTACTGACTTTTATTCCTACTCACATAGAAGTCCAATCATTTGTAGCTAGGATCCACATATGAGAGAGAACATGTGACGTTTTGTTTTCTGGGCCTGGGTTACCTCACTAAGTATATAATCCTTTCCAGATCCATCCATATTCCTGTCTATTTCCTAGCATCATTTTTAGTAGAACTCCATTGTATTATTGTATTATTGTATTATTGTATTATTTATTTATTATCCATTATTATTCATTATCCGCTCATCAGTTGAGGGATATCTAGGCTGGTTCCATTTCCTAGCTATTGTGAATAGAGTGGCAATAAACAATAATTTTCTTAATTTCCAATTCATTAATTTCTGCTCTGATCTTGATTATTTCTTTCTGTCTGGAGCTTTTTGGGGTGGATTTTTTTTGTTTTTCCAATGCCTTTATGTGGATGGTTAGATTATTGATTTGGGATCTGTCATTGTTATGAAGGCATTTAGTGCTATGTATTTTTCCCTAAGGACTGCCTTCATTGTGTCCCATAAGTTTTGGTACAATGTGTTCTCATTGTCATTCAATTTAGAAATTTTGCAATTTCATTTTTTATTTTACCCACTACCCATTTAAAAGTGTGTTGTTTAAAGTGTGTTGTTCAGTTTCCAGGAGCTGGTGGGATTCCTGGCACATCTCTTGTTGTTAATTTCTAGCATTACAGCATTGTGTCTGATATCATGCAAGAAATTATGTCAATTTTGCTAAATGTAAGGAGGCAGGCTTTATGGCCCAGTATATGATCTATTTTAGAGAAGGTTCCATGGGCTGCTGAGAAGAATGTGTAATTTGTGTATGTTGGGTAGAATGTTCTGTAGATGTCTGTTAGGTCTAATTGATCTGTGGTGTTGTTGAGCTCTCTTACTTCCCTTTTAATTTTCTGTTTGGATGATCTATCTATTGCTGATAGTGGAGTGTTGAAGTCCCTATGATGATATTGGTTTTTATTTCTGTTTTGTTGTCAAGTAAGTTTTGTTTTATGAATTGTGGTGCACCTGTGTTTGGTGCATAAATATTGATAATTGTGATATCCTCTTGTTGGATCATTCCCTTGATAAATAAGACGTGGCCTTCTTTTTTTTTTGATTACTTTTGGTTTGAAGAGTATTTTATCCAATATTAGTATAGCAATGCCTGCTTGTTTCTTATTTCCGTTTGCTTGGAATACCATTCCTCCCCCCCACCCCCGTTTCACCCTGAGGAGGTGTCTGTCTTTAGTGGTGAGTTGGGTTTCTTGAAGACAGCAGATTGAGGGGTCCAATTTTCTGATCCACGCTGTTAGCTTATGTATCTTGATGGGTGAATTAAGGCCATTAATGTTCATGGTAATAACTGTGAGGTTTGATTTAATCCCTGCCATATTGTGGTGGTTTATGTCATTTAGTGTTTTCTTGGGCATTGTAGTTTTTTTGTACCTTCTCTGAGTTTGGTTATTGTGACCTGCTTCTTGTAGGTACTTGAGGTTGGTTATTTGAGTCTTCTGTGTGGAGAATTCCATGACATACTCTCTGTAAGTTTGGCTTTGAGTTCATATAGTTGTAGAGCTGACTTTTATTGTGTAAAGTTTTTCTTTCACCATCTATTATGAGGGACACTTTTGCTGGGTAAAGTAATTTGGATTGGACTTTCAGTGTTCCATTCCTGGCCCTTCTGGATTTCAGGGTTTCCATTGAGAAGTCTGAAGTAATTCTGATGGGGTTACCTTTATAACTAATGTGTTGTTTCTCCCTAGCTGCTTTTAGGACTTTCTCTTTGTTACTGATGTTCCGAGTCTTAATGATAATATGTCTTGGAGAATTTCTCCTTTGGTCCAGTGTGTTTTGAGTTCTGTTAGCTTCTTGTAACTTGATGGGACTTTCTTTTGAGTGGGTGTGAAATTTTTCTTTGATAATTTTGTTGAATAAGTTCTCCATGCCTTTGGTCTGAATTTTTTCCCCTTCTGGTATTCCCATGATCCAAATGTTGGGATGTTTATGGGTGTCTCACAGTTCCCTCATGTTCTGCTCAAAAAAATTTTTGAACTTGTTCAAATTTTTGGACTCATGAACTGTTTCTTCTGTTTTGTCTTCCAGTTCTGAGTTTCTATCCTCCACATGACTTGCTCTATTTTGAGAGATTCTATAGAGGTTTGGACTTGCTCAGTTTGGCTTGTATTTTCTATTACCTTTTTATGTATAGTATCCATCCCTCTGCTGAGTCCATTTTCACATCATTTTCGGATTTCCTTAATGTTTCTTGGAATTCATCCTTGCATTTATTTATGTCTTCATTGAGCTTAGCCAGCTGATTATTGAGGTGTTTTTTTTTTTTTTTTCTTTTGCTCTCCTTCAGATCATTTAACTGTCTTTGGAACACTTCCTGGTTCTTTTCTATTAGGTCTAATCTAGTGAGGACAGCAGCATTACAATTATTCTACCTTTGTTGATTTTCTGCAAGTTCTGCTAATTTCTTTGCCAGGGTTGTATAGCTTGTGTCTTCATTTTGGGATTCTGATCCTATTGTTTCTTCTTTGATTTGATTAGAAATGTCCATTGTGGGACTGGGCAATCTTGTTGGATTTACTTCCATTTGATTTTTCATGGTATTCCTTTTGCACTGTGGTCTGCCCATCACAGTGTATAATCTTATTAAATTTAGGAGGAAGCTGTAGTTTACCTTGAAGTGTCTTCAGTGATTATTCCCTTTTATGTTTGCCTCAATTAGGCTTCTGACGGCAATGTGGCCTGTCTGCTCAGACAGGAGGAGCCCACAAGTCTCTGTTGGGGGCCTGAAGAACTGGTTAAGGGGTTTGTTGGTTGGTGGTTTGGGGTATGGGACTGCTTGGTCAGGTTGCCCAACAGGACACAGGGTAGGGGGAGTGGGTCAACGCAGACTGTTGTTGTGGTGGGGACGGTGTGTGTGTGTGTGTGTGTGTGTGTGTGTGTGGATTGCTTAGTCCTGTGATGAGGTGAGGGGATGGGATAGCACTCTGTAGCAGGGGGTGGATGGGACTGTGGGGTCCTGTGACAAGGCGGGACAGTGGGATGGGACTGCTGTGGGTCAGGTGACATGGGAGGGAGGATGGGCAGCTATCCCTGTGGTAGGGAGGGAGGGGGAATGCAAGCCTGATGGCCTGGGTCCCAATAGCCTGCAGGAAGTGCAGGAGGACCAGGTCCGGGGGTTTGGGGGCTACAACTGGTCGTGGCTAGGGAGGGAGCGAGAAGGTAGTGCAGGAGGATCTGGTTCGGGCCCATGTGGTGGCATCTGGGGCTAAAATTCCAGTGTTGGGAAAACTGGGGGAGGGAGGGTGGGAGGCTAGCCTGCTGGTCTGGGTCCAATTAGCCTACAGGTAGTGCAGGAGGACCTGGTGGGGCAGCTACTGGGACAGCCAAAGGTCCCAGTGGTGGAAAGAGGGAAAAGAGCCAAGGGAGGGAGGAAGGAAAGCGAGCCAGCTGGCCTGTGGGTAGTACAGGAGGAAGCTGGTTACATGGCAGCTGGGATGGATGCTTGAGGGTTTTGGGGGACTGGTGGGCTACCCAAGAGCATGGGCATTAGCAGATTCCCTACTTTACTCCTCCACACCCTCCCACTGGAGGTCTGCTAGAATCTGCAGACCCTAAAAAGCCCAAAGATCTTGCCTTTCCTTCCCTGCAAGGTGAAGCGTGGTTAGTCAGACACAATATTGACCAAAGTCTCAGAATCCAGTTTTTTATCTGGGGCTACTCTCTGTCCCTCAAGGCAACCTGTGCATTTCATCCCATGTAGTCCCCTTCATTTTCATACCATAACTTTGTGGAATTCTCACACTTTAAGGCCTTTACTTCCTTTTCTGCCACCAACTAGAAGAAACTCCCTGCTTTTAAAAGGTGTACTTAATTGGATCAGGTCCACTCCAAAAACTTCCTTGTATTTTGAGATGACTGAATTTGGAAGTTGATACCTTTTGCAAAGTCCTTTCACAGCTATACATGAAGACCTGTTTGAATAAGCCAGATGTAGGAAATTAAGTTGTTATATGTAAAATTATGTCTCCCTTCCTTCTTTATTCTGGTTTCAAAATAAGAAGTTGGTAAGTTAGAAGAGATGACTCATGAAGTTTAGTTTTTATTACCATCCTTGTTACACTTTCATTATTGTATGTTGAATATACTCTGCCTCACTTCATCCTCCCATTTTCCCTTTCCTCACCCTCCTCTCTCATTTGTCCCCTTTGTTCCCCATATACAATGTCATTTTTACTTTCATTTTATCTATACATACATGATCTTATGTGACAATATAAAACCTAGGAACCACAAATGAGAGAAAACATATGATGTTTGTCTTTCTGAGACTGACTTAATTCATTTAATATGATTATCTTCAGCTGCATCCATTTTCTTGCACATGACATAACTTCATTCTTCTTTATGGCTGAAATAATTCCATTGTGTATATATACACCACATTTGGTTTATCAATTCTTTTACTGTTGGACACCTGGGTTGGCTTCCTAACTTAGCTAGTATGAATAGTGCAGCAGTAAACATTGATGTGTAAGTATTTCTGGGATATGTTTGTTGTAAAATGAATTTAACAATGGAACCAGGCCCAGATGATATTCTAAAACACAGTTTCTATTGTACAAGCCTTTACCAGGGAGACAGAATGTCCCTGAGACTCCTCCCTACCTATGCAGCTGTACTCTGCTTGTATGCTATGTAGTTAGTGCAGCCACAGACACAAACACCCTCAAACAAACAGCTTTCTGCTCTACATTTGAACTTTCTTATCATTGATTTATTACTAAGGAATTTTCTGTTTGTGCCCCCAAATAATATATCCTAAGAAACAGGTAAGCCACCAGTAGTATAATGAATTCAAGATGATGTCAAACTGCCTGCTATACTGCCTATGAAACCCCGGAGTTATCAGAGGTCAGGCTTTGGAAGTTATTCCCCTGAGTCCATGATGACATGAATAAATTTTCTAATTCTCCATTGTCTCTGGTGCTATCTCTGTGTGACTCAGTGTCCTGTAATATGTTGAACCTTAGATCTTTGGGTAAACTCCCAGAAGTGGGATAGCTGCATCACATGGTCATTCTATTTTTAGCTTTTTTGAAAATTTATCTTTTACTGACAACTTCCATAATTATAGACAATAACCCATGGTATTTCCCTCCCTTCCCCCACTTTCCCCTTTGCAACTCCACTCTCCATCATACCCCTTCCCCCTTTCAATCAATCTCTGTTTTATTTTGATGTCATCATTTTTTCCTCCTATTAGGATGGTCTTGTGTAGGTAGTGTTAGGCGCTGTGAGGTCATGGATATCCAGACCATTTTGTGTCTGGAGGAGCAGGTTGTAAGGAGTCCTACTCTTCCTTTGGTTCTTACATTCTTTCCACTACCTCTTCTGCAATGGACCCTGAGCCTTGGAAGGTATGGTAGAGATACTTCAGTGCTGAGCACTCCTCTGTCACTTCTTCTTAGCACCATGGTGCCTTCTAAGTCATCCCAATGTCACCGCCATCTGAAAAGAGAAGCTTCTATAACCAAAAGTGAGAGTAGCATTAATATATAGGTATGGACATTAAGAGAAATGCTTAATGGGCAGTTTGGTGAACACAGTATGCACATTTAGCCAGACACCAGTAGACGTTACACTCCTAGGGCTCATGATTATACCAATTGTACGTTTTCAGTATGAGGGATGTATTCCCTCCCATGGAGCGGGCCTCCAGTCCAGTTAGAGAATGGTTGGTTTCCCCCACAACAGACATGTCACTATTGCACCTGTTGGCTCATTTGGCTTGTCTGGCCAAATTTAAGGCTTGCAGTGTTCACTGTTGAGTATCTTCACTGGTGATTTTTCTCTCTCCCAAAGAACTGCATGCAGCATAACTTTTTCCATCTTTCTGCCAGCTGGTCTACATGGAGGATGTTTTCAGCTTAGTTCTAGCAGTATTTCTCAGTGACCTTGCATCCCAAGTATGCGGAGTCTTCAGCAATAGGGTCTTACCATCTATTCATGGTGGGGAACCAAGAGCCTCAGCAATGCCCTGTAATATTTTGGGGAAATCAGGGACCTCCTTGGCCAACAACTCACTGGAAGGTATTCCAACCCTACCACTGAAAATTTTCTACTAACAATCTATGGCTTCTGGGTGTTCCATTGTCCAAAAAAGTATGTTTACAAATGACTTATTCATACCCTCTTAGATTTTGATTAGCCCTACCTCCACCTTCCTTTAATCAATTTCTTCCCCTGACCTCACTTAGGCCTTCTCACCCCCATTAATCTGTTCTTCTACTTACATATATACAATACCATCCTATTAAGTCCCCCCTCCCTCTCTTTTTATTCCCTTAATATCCACTTTCTAGATTATTGGCTTCTGCTACTGAGTTTTATTCCTGCTCACATAGAAGTCCAATCATTTGTAGCTAGGATCCACATATGAGAGAGAACATGTGACATTTGGCTTTCTGCTTTTTGAGAAACCTCTGTATTGATTTCCATAGATACTAGAGTAGTTAATATTCCTACTAGCAGGGTATAAGGGTTTCCTTTTTGACACATTGGTTTATATATACTTGATGTGCTTCAATCCATGACCCTATTGTTTTTTACATTGTTAGCATTGAGCCTAGGACTTCCCACACACTAGGCAAGCATTCAAGAATTGCTGAGCTACAACTTTGGCCCCTCATACTATTCTTTTGATGTTTAACTGTTCCACATTTGGCCAATGTAAATGACATTTAAGTTGATTCTTGTGTCATTTGACAAGATTTTATTAATCTTTGCTGCAGTATAAGATATTCCAGGCTCACTTTGAAAATTTTCAACTCCAGTACTGAAACAAATCTTGTTTCTTCAAGAAGTTCCAGCTCCTTGTAGTGGAAAACACATTTAGAGGTCTGGGGAGATGGCTCAGTGGGTAAATGCACTTGCTGTGCAACCACGCCAACATGAATTTGATCCCCAGTACCCTTGTAAAGTGAGATACAGAAAGAAGCTTCTGTGATCCCAGTGAGTCTCTATGGTGAGATGGAAGGCAGAGTTAGGAGACTCCCTGGAAGCTTGCAGGCCAGCCAGACGGGCATATGCAATGTGAACAAGGGACCCTGCCTCAAACAAAGTGGAAGGCAAGGAGCAACAGCCAAGGTTGTCCTCTGATCTCCACACATGTCCTGTACATGTCCACACTGGGCACTAGGTTGTCATAATTTGTACTCATTTTTTTGTAGAAGATAGAAGTAGGAAATTGTATTTTTCATAAAAAGAAAAAAAAAAGCTGGATGTGATGGTATATGCCTGTAATTCCACAACTCTGGAGGCAAAGGCAAGAGGACTGCTGCAAGTTGGAGGCCAGCTTGGTCTACATTGTGAATTCCAGGTCAACCTGAAGCTACGTAGTAAGATCCTTTCTTTCTCTTTAAAAAGAAAAAAGGAAAAGAGAGTTATAAATTTGTACTTATATTTCAAATTTAAAATTACAAGGATTTCCCTTAATTTTATTCTTGTAATCATTCCTTTTTATGCTATAAAATTTGGTTCCTAATGACCATTATATAATGAGTTGCCCCATTTTATGCATTCAAATACACAAAATAATTTCTACCCACCCTGTGTCTCTTACAATCTTTCCACCCCTCTTCCACAACAATCCCTGAGCCTTGTGTGTGTTAGCACTTTATTTTCAGGGTTGAGATCTCTGTAGCCTCTGTATTTCTGCTGCAATGTATTTCAGTTCACCATTGCTCTTTCCCTGGAGGCAGGCTAGCATTGGCAACAATACTCTTGTAGCTGCTTCCTCTGTAGTTTCTTCTGGACCCTGGTAAATGTGGTAGAGGTGGCACATCTCATTGTGAGAAGTCAGCTGTCTTTCTTGCTGAACTGGTAGATCTTGGATCGCCCCAGTATTTTCTGTCATCTGTAAAATAAAACAGATTCTCTGACCAAGGGTGAGAGCATCTTTGATTAAGGAGGATATGCATATAATTCTGAGAGACATTTCAATGGGGATACCCACTCAACTTGTCCAGAGAACAATGGGGAATTCTCTCTGGGGGTTGTGAGTTTCTTCCCAACACTAGTTAGGAGCTCTCTCTCACTGAGTGGGACTCATGACCAATTGTGGGGCAGTGGGTTACCCACAAAGGCTGTGTGCCAGTATTGCACAAGTGCGTACTTCTTGTCCAGCTGGTGGATTGTATAGCTTGCAGGGTCTCCTGCTTATTCATGCGGCTGGTGACCATTATCACACAGTAGCTCTCATAGCACTTTCCAGAGCCATGAGGGTTTGCCAGGGAAGGACTGGCTTCCCTCTCAGTTCCCATGTGGTCTCTTGGTGTCCTGACATGGCATGTTATTATTTCTTCACCAGTTTACTGAGCTAAAATTCATATAACACATAATATACCAAGTTCATGAATAATTCAGAGGATTATAGTGTATTTATAAGATTACACAACCAATAATGTAGTGCAATATTCATTGTACACAGTTTAATTTTAGAACATTTCAACATCCAAAAGAGAAACTTCATACTCATTGACAATCTGTAATGATTAAACTTGTCAACTTGATTGGATTGAGAAGTGCTGTATTAGTTACTGTCTTGTGGCTGTGGCAGAGTACTTGCCAGAAATAACTTAAAGGAAGAAGGATTTTTTTTTTGTCCCAGGCTTCAGGAGATACAGTCCATTATCACGGGGGAAGGCATGTTTGTGGGAGCAGCTTGAGTCTGTGGCAGCAGAAGAATGAGGTGAGATTATAGCTGTAATTAGGAGGCAGAAAGCTTGGGCCAGAAGTAGAGCTAGAGTATAACACTCAAGCCCCATCTCCAAGGTCCTATGTCTTTCAGCTATGCACCATATCCAGAATGTTCCCAAACCTCCCAAACAGTGCTATCAGCTGGGGACCACATGTTCAAACACATGAGCCTGTGGGGTATATTTCACATTCAAACCATAATATTCCATCCCTTGCTCCTGACTGTCTCATAATACAAAATGCACTTAGCTCAACTTCAAAAGTTCCCAAAGTCTTTACTGTCTCCACTCTGCTCATAACTGCCAATTTTCTTGGCCATGAGCCCTGTAAAATACTTGAAATAAGTTAAATACTTTTAGCATGAAGTGGTACAGAATAAACAATCCTATTCCAAATGGAAGAAATGGGGTATATCAAGTAATGATTGGATCAAAGGAAGGTAATAACCCAGCAGTGAAAACACCAAATCCTGAATCTCTCTGTCTAGCATCTGGTACTCTTGGTGGCATCATCTAGACACCAGTGGTTTTGGTTAGCCCCAGCCCTACAATTCTGTGTGGTACCCTTGTACAAAACTGCAGCACATCTGTGTGTCTTCATAGCTGAACATTTGAAAGCAAGGTCATTTTCCAGCAGGCCACCCTGCAGTCTTAGATGGGTGTACTCTGCCTTCAAAATACATTTCCTATTGCTTTGGTGCAAAACATATGATTTTTCTTTATTGGTATTAATCTCTTGAACAATTACAGCTGATTTGTCCTCAAAAAGTCATCTGCAACTTTAGGTTTAAGGACCTCTCTTCACCAAGCCACACACTTTTCATATCTGTCTGATCCACTTTCTGTCATGCCACTGTTTGAATGATGTGCTACCTTGAAACTTCCTCTGAAAAAATTAGTCCATTACATTTAAAAGTATTTCTGTTTATTCATTTTTGAGAGAAAAAGTGTGTATGTGTGTGTGTGTGTGAGAGAGAGAGAGAGAGAGAAAGAGAGAATGGGCGTGCCAGGTCACCTAGCCACTGTAAATAAATTCCAGACACATGCACCATCATGTGCATCTGGCTTACGTGGGTACTGGGGAATAGAACCTGGATCCTTAGGCTCCACAGGCAAGTGCCTTAACCACTAAGCCATCTCTCCATCCCAGTCCATTACTTTTGAATTCAGTCTTACTCAAAATTTCAGAGCAGAATGAAGCCTGATCATTTGCCACAATATAGAGTCCACGTGAATGAACTCTAGCCCAATTACCTACAGACTCCTCATTCTCTTCTGAAACCTCATAAGCCTGACTTTAACTGTCTGCAATTTTATTGACATTCTGGTCTGGGAACCCACTACAAGGGCCCATTAAGTTCTGTTTATATTCTGGGGCTTTTTTGACCTGCAGCTTCAAACTCTTCTACATTCTTCCCACAAGCCAGTTCCAAAGGTCTATGAACCATATGGTCAGGGTTGTCACAAATTTTCTGTTAGTCACTTTTTTTGTGCCTTTGCTAGAATATTTCACTGAAACAATATGAAGGAGGAAGGATTGATTTTGTTTCATGCTTCAGGGAACACAGTCTATCATGGTGGGAAAGACATGACAACCAGACCAGCTTGTGGCTGTAGTAGTGGGAGTATGAAGCAGCAGGTTACATTAGCCCCCCACCCCCGCCACACCCATGGCTCTTTGACTGCCAGCTGGGCCTCATGTCCTAAAGGCTCCAACAGCCTCCCAAAACACTACCAACAACGGAGGACCAAGTGTTCAAACACATGAGCCTATAATAAGTGCCTAGGAGATTAGTAAAGTGTACCTCTGCATGTGTCCATGAAGCCATGTCCAGAAATAATTAACTTATGGAAGAAACCACCTGAATGTGGGTGGCACCTTCCTATAGCCTGGAGAATGGATGGAATAGATGGGGGAAAAGGAGAGAGTTCATGTCTCATTTCTGCCACCCTGCTTCTCAATCTAGGTACCCACTAATCTACTTTATGTCTCCATAGATTTGCCTGTTGTGGACATTTCATATAAATATAATCACAAAGTATGTGGTCTTTTGCAAATGGATTCTTTAAAATAGCATAAATGCTTTAAATGTTTATCCATGTGTAGATTGTAAAAGATGCATCAGTGCTTTTAATGGCTGAATAATAGACTGTTTTATAGATATACCATATTTCATCTATTTCTCAGTTGGACATTTTGAAATGTTTTGACCTTTCTCCAATACTATTTATTATTATAAATAATATTATTTATGAATATTATCAAGTTTGGTTAAAGACATGTTTCCATTCTTTTTGATAACATACCTAAGAGTGGAATTGCTATATCCTTCATCTTCTATTTTGAGAAAGAGTTTGTGAAATTTTGGTATTGATTCTCCTTTGAGTGTTTGGTAGAGTTCACCAGTGTTACAGGTTGGGTCTAGACATTTCCTTCTTATCTTTATATTTTATTAATATTTTAAGTTATAATGCAAAGTAATGGGTTTCTTTATGGCATTTCATACACATATATCATTATACTTAAAAATTGTTTATTATTATTTTTTACTTTTATGTATATATATTTTAAATTTTATTTATTTATTTGCAAGCAGAGGGGAGAGAGAGAGAAGAGAGACATAGAGACAGTGGGCATGCAGGGCCTCTAGCCACTGCAAATGAACTCCAGATGCATGTGCCCCTTGTGCACCTGGCTTACGTGGGTCCTGGGGAATCGAACCTGTATCCTTTGGCTTTACAGGCAAATGCCTTAACCACTAAGCCATTTCTCCAGCCCTATTATTTTTTGTTTTTGAGAGAGTGAAAGAAAGAGAGAGAGAGAGAGAGAGAGAAAGAGGCACAGAGCGAGAGAGAGAATGGGCATGCCAATGCCTTTCAAAGGCTGTGAATGAACTCCAGGTGTGTGCATCCCCTTATACACATGTATAACATTGCACACCTGCATCACTTTAGTGTCTGGCTACTACATGGGGCCTGGAGATTTGAACAAGAATTCTTAGGCTTAGCAGGCAAGCACCTTAACTACTAATCAATCTCTTCAGCCCTATACTTTGTTTTTATCATTACTTTTTTTTTTTTTGAGAGAGACAGAGAGAGAGAGAAGAATGGGCATGCCAGCAGCATCTCAGCCACTGTGAATGAACTCCAGACGCATGTGTCCCCATGTGGGCAAGTGCAACATTGCACCCTTGCGTCACTTTTTGCATCTGACATGGGACCTGGAGAATCGAACTGGTATTCTTAGGCTTGGCAGGCAGGTGCCTTAACCGCCAAGCCATCTCTCCAACATTATATGTTGGAGCATTATATGTTTTTTATCCACCTCATTCCCCTACTGCACTCCCCTGTCCCTCATGACTATTTATTGCTAGTTTTCTTTCTCCCCTGAAATAGTACCCCCCTTTGCTTTCATGCCACATGAGTTTCATTACCCTCTCTTTTGTCCTCTCCCCCATACCTTAAGATCTCTTCCTCCTCTCTCATGGTCTCCTACTTTCACCACACACACACACACACACACACCCCACACGAATGTATGCATGCACATGCACAAACACACAAATTTAAATCTACATTCCACACACGAGAGAAAATATATGGCTTTTGTCTTTTTTATTCTGGCTTATTTCACTTAACAAAATGATGTCCAATTCCAGCATTTTCCTAAAAGTGTCATGATTTCATTTTTCCTCTTTAAAAATTATTTTTTGCCATTTCATATATGTATAACATATTTTGATTATATTCACTCTCTATTGTCCCTCTCCAACTGAATCCCTTCTTCTCAATTAGTAACTTTACTTTTATGTTCTATTTTTATTTTTTTGTGACACATTGAGTATAATAAAAGTTGCCTGCATAAGAATGTGTGGGGTAGCGGGGCGTGGTGGTGCACACCTTTAATCCCAGCACTCAGGAGGCAGATGTAGGAGGATCGCTGTGAGTTCAAGGCCACCCTGAATTCACATAGTGAATTTCAGGTCAGCCTGGGCTAAAGGAAGACCCTACCTCAAAAAAAACAAAAAATAAAAAGAATGTGTGGGGTGTTATTTACTGGAGCAGGGGAAACTTGCTCATGGCAACACAACTGACAGACATCACTGAAGAAAATGTCTCCCTATGGAACCAATACTATGAATGTAAAATCAGAATAATATAAATAAAAAATATATATTTATTAAAAAAAATGTCTCCCTATTCCCCAGAAACTACTGACTGCCAGTAGGTCCTCAAGCAAGCATGAGGTCCTAAGAGCCCCTCCTCTATCCATGCTGGAATGTTGATGGACCCAATCTTTTGCAGGTAACCAACCACAGCTGCTGTGAGTTAATGAGTGCAACAGCCATGCCATGTACAGAAGATAGCACTCCATAACACTCCTGTCCAACCTCCAGCTCTTTTTCTCTTTTACTTCCTGTTCCATAATGTTTTCTGAGGCATAGAGTGGGTAATATAGATGTGGCAGTAATCACCTACTCTCAGCACTTTAACCAGTTATGAGTCTCTCCATTAACTGTTACCCAATGCAAAGAGACACTTCTGTGATTGAGGCTGAGTACAGCACTGATCTATGGGTATAAAGATATAAAGCATTTTGACAACATGTCCATTTAGCCAAGCAGCAGTAGTAGCACCCCTCCCACCTGAGGCTTTATGATTTTTTTCAGCCATAAGCTTCTGATTAGGCTTTCACTATGAGGCCCCAATTTCCTTTCATGGAGGAGTCCTCAAATCTAATCAAACAGTAGTTGGTTACCTCCATAACAATCATGTCACTATTGTACTTGTGGGCACATCTTGCCTGGCTGGCCTCTTGTGTAGCTTGCAGTGTCCACTGATGGATTTAAACTGTTGATGACTTTTCTTCCCCAGCAGGCTGCATAGCACTGTCCAGCTAGTCAACAGGGATAGAGGCTTTCAGACCAGCTCTAGCTTGATATCTGTGTTCTGCAATTGAAACATGGGATGTCTTCAGCAACAGTGTCTTATCATGTAGTTCTGGTGAGCAATCAGGAGCATTAGAAATAGCCTGACTTGTTTGGGGTGTTCCTGGGGTTCCCTGACTAAGACTCACTGGGAGGTATCCCACCCCTGCCACTTGGATTTTTCTGTAACAATCCGTGTCATTTGTATACAGTGTTATCCATCCCCACAGGGTGCTTCTGCCCAAACTTTCTCTTGTAAAAATTATGTACACAAGCTGGGTGTGGTGGTGCATGCTTTTAATCCCAGCACTCTGGAGGCAGAAGTAGGAGGATTGTCATATGTTTGAGGCCATCCTGAGACTACATAGTAAATTCCAGGTCAGCCTGGGCTAGAGTGGGACCCTAGAAAAACAAAACAAAAAAAGTATTTACACAATTTTTTAGTTACATAGTTATACAATATGTTTAATGCCTTTTAAAATGCATTCATACAAAATAGTGGGGAAGTAAGTACAGTAAAGACATCAAGAAAAAGTCTAAGACAATATGTAGC
This sequence comes from Orientallactaga sibirica, assembly GCA_036365145.1. NCBI lineage: Eukaryota > Metazoa > Chordata > Mammalia > Rodentia > Dipodidae > Orientallactaga > Orientallactaga sibirica. The sequence continues at coordinate 8,763,779 of JAEOAD010000372.1, read as the reverse complement.
AAAATATACACATGGGTGGGATTCAGGGAGGTTTGGGATGGCACTTGAGTGAATGGGTGAATTTGGGAGAACAGAGTGGTATTTTAAAGGTTCTAATAGACATATGTAAGTTTAAATTCAAATATTGCATAACTCAATGACACACAAATATGGCAACTTACAAAGGTAGTGTATTAATGGCTCAAGTTTAAGGAACTTAGCTTTTAATAGCTAAAATCAAAGATTTTCTCAGAAGGACACTGCATGTTCAAATATAGCCATTAAAGATTCCTTTTGTGCAGGGCATGGTGGTGCATGCCTTTAATTTCAGCACTCGGGAGGCAGAGGTTGTAGGATTGCTGGGAGTTCAAAGCTACCCTGAGACTATATAGTGAATTCCAGGTCAGCCTGGGCCAGAGTGAGACCCTACCTTGGAAACCCACCCCCCCCAAAAAGATACCTTTTGCTTTAAATAAGTGGCAAAGATACATATATGCGAATATATGCATTCATTTTTAAAATAAGGTCTCTATGTAACCCAGACTGGCTTTAAACTCTGGATCCTCTTGTTGCAGCTTCCTGAATGCTGGGATTACAGGAGCCCACCAGCTGATCTTATTGTTTTCTGGAAGAAATTTTTAGGATGTTTTTAGGAAGGGGGACTAGGGATAGCAAAGATACAACTTTTACTTCCCTCCTGTGGTAATTTGAATAGATGGCCCCCAATATATTCATTGTTTTATTAGTTTATAGTTTGCATATACAGCCACCTGGCTGGAGGCAATGTCACTGGGCGGATCTTAAGGTGTGGTGGTGGGTTTAGGATTTCAATCTAAAGATATGCAAAATGTGCCTAGCTGGAGTCCCTGAGGTGTGCTGTGCTGTGTGGCTTTTGGCTTGTAGCTTTTATCTCTGTGTTTGGTCCTGTGAAAGCAGGCCAGCTTCTTCTGCCATTATGGAACTTCCCTGGATCTGTAAGCTTCAATAAATCCCTTCCTCCATAACTGTGCCTGGTCTGGAAGTTCATCTCAGCAAACCTAAAGCTGTCTGGTACACCACCTCCCAATCTTTCCTAAGAAAATATATCCTTTTTTGAACTCCAAGTGAACAGTGGATTTCTTACTAATGTGCTAATTTCTTACTTAATGTACCCTGTATGTCTCTCTAATAAATGATAAACGCTGTAAAAGTACGATTTGTCCCTGCAACATCTATCACAATGTCATTGTTGAAATGTATATATATATATATATGTGTGTGTGTGTGTGTGTGTGTGTGTGTGTTTAATATTTATTTATTT